>JAYJMJ010012123.1:0-23072 GCA_036873875.1 Laminaria ephemera | reverse complement strand
AGCAAGCAAGAGGTATTAAAGATTCACTTGATGATGCAGTAAATTATTTAGAGCAAACCGTTGGTGTACAAACTTGTAAGCAAAAACAACGAACCTTTCTTGTAAAAGGTGCTGAAATGGTTGAGTACATGGAAGCCAAAACTGAATTAAAATTACAACCTTATGATTGTTATCCTGATTACTATCCCAAATTACCCGGTGGTTTAAATGATGGTCGAGGGCTTGAAGCAGAAGAAATTAATGCGCGTGCATTAGGTGATGATTTTTTCAAACTTAAACCACCGTTACCAATGTGCTTGTTAATGGGCGGAATGCTTGTTGGGAAAAGTGACATCATGAATATGCAAAATTGTGCTACTTCATGGCCTGCATTCACTTACACCGTTAAACGTTTCTGGGATTATTTCAAAGATGTAAAAGGGCGTAAATATTATGGCCGAGGCACTAGCCTTAATAGTGGTAATGCTTTAATTGGGCGTTTATTTATGAGTTTAAGCAACTTAAGTGTACCGCTAAAACTAAATGCAAAAGTTACTAAGTTATTGCAGCATAACGATGCTATTTCTGGCGTAACGGTAATCATTGATGGTGAAGAAAAAACCATTAACGCTAAAAAAGGTGTGGTATTAGCTTGTGGAGGTTTTCCTGGTAGCAGTACATTGCGGAAAGAATATTTACCTCAACCATCAACCCCATTATGGACAGCTGCGCCACAAACAAATACTGGTGATGGCATTATTATGGGCCGAAATATCAATGCCAAACTGGCAGGGATGAAAAATGCGTGGTGGATGCCAGTGTCTTTGTTAGACAATAAAGAGGGGCAAGTTCAGCAATATCCTCATGTTATCGACCGTGCAAAACCAGGTGTCATTGTTATTAATAATAAGGGTAAGCGTTTTGTAAACGAAGCGGTTTCTTATTTAGACTTTGTCAAAGCAATGTATAAAGATAATACTGAGAAGTCTGCTATTCCTTCTTTTATGATTGGGGATAGTGATGTCGTTAACAAATTCGGCTTAGGCTTCGCGTTACCTATGATCAGCTCTAAAAAAGAGTTAATCAAAAAAGGATACTTATTTAAAGGCGATACTATTGCAGAGCTCGCTGGTAAACTGGGTATTGATGCGAACGGTTTAGCGCAAACTATTATTCGTTATAATCAAGATGCTGAAAGAGGAGTTGATAGCGAATTTTTTAAAGGCGAAAATGAATACGACACCCACTTTGGTGCTAAAACTAAATATCCTAATCCCTGTATGGCTCCGCTGAAAAAAGGGCCATTTTATGGCATCAAAATCTATCCAGGAGATATTGGTACCAGTGGTGGCTTGCAAACGAATGAATTTTCACAAGTCTTAGATATTGATGATAAGCCAATTACTGGTTTATATGCTGCGGGTAATGATAGTGCTTCTGTGATGGGAGATACTTACCCAGGCCCAGGCAGCACCTTAGGACCAGCATTAACTTTTGGTTATATTGCCGGTCGCCATTTAGCTAAGCAATAACACAAACAATAAAATTGAAAAAATCTTCACTAAAACGCTGTAAAATGAATTATTTTACAGCGTTTTCTTCATTACTTAAATACTATTCAGCTCAGCTCAGCTTAAGTTTCCTATTTTATGTTAAAGCTTTAGCTTGTTTATAAAAAAGCTAAAGCTTTAACATAAAACTATGTGGAAACAAGATGAAATCATTATTAACAAAAAGGAATATATTTTTCGTTATTTTAGCTTTAATCATTATCAAAATAATCAGTGTTTATTTTGGTAATATTAAAGGCCGAAACATCGATAATGAAAGAACCGAAAATTACTTGCAGTCGATTAAATCGGCACAGCATGATAACGATGAAAAGAAATTACCTAATATTATATTTATCATGACCGATGATATGGGCTTTGCCGATCTATCTAGCTATGGCTCAACAGTTATTGATACACCTAATATCGATCAGCTTGCCAACCAAGGCATGAAAATGACCAATTTTTATGCTCCATCATCCTTATGTACACCTTCTCGAGCTGCTATTTTAACAGGAACCTACAATCATATAAATGAAGTAACAACTTTAGACACCCATATGGACAACAACCTACAGACTTTCCCAAAACTGCTTCAAGGAGCAGGTTATCAAACGGCCGTCGTGGGGAAGTGGCACTTGGGAACGCATCAAGCACCACAAGGTTTCGACTATGCGGAAGTCTTGATCGGACAAGGCCCTTACTACAATCCTCCGATGCTCAAGAACGGCGAGAAGACCAGCCACGTTGGATACACGACCGACATCATTACTGACTTGGCGATGGACTGGCTCAAAGACAAGCGTGATCAAGACAAGCCGTTCATGCTGATGTACCAACACAAAGCTCCGCATCGCAACTGGCAGCCGGGGCCCAAGTACCTCAATATGTACGACGACGTAACGATCCCCGAACCATCAACGTTGTTTGACAGCTATGAGGGCCGCGGCAAACCGGCTCGCACGCAGGACATGTCAATCGAGAAAACGATGACGGAGAATGATCTGAAGTTGAAGGCGCCGAAAAACCTGACGCCTGAACAGCTGGAAGTCTGGAACGCGGCTTATGAGCCGAAGAACAAAGCCTTCAAAGAAGCCAATTTAGAAGGCAAAGAGTTGATCCGCTGGAAGTATCAACGCTATCTCAAAGACTATCTGCGTTGTATCGCGAGCGTCGACGACAACATTGGTCGGATGCTCGACTATCTCGACGAGTCTGGTTTGGCTGAAAACACGATCGTGATCTACAGTTCGGATCAAGGGTTTTATCTCGGTGAGCACGGCTGGTTTGACAAGCGTTGGATGTATGAAGAGTCGTTGCGAACTCCGTTTATCGTCAATTGGCCCGGTGTTACTAAACCAGGAACAGTCAACGCAGAAGACATCGTGTCGCCGCTTGATTTTGCCGAGACATTTTGCGAGGTGGCTGGCGTTGAGGTTCCTGCCGACATGCAGGGTAAGAGTCTGGTTCCAATTTTCAACGGCAACACGCCTGAGGATTGGCGGAAGGTTTTCTACTATCAGTATTACGAGTATCCGGGTGCCCACTCAGTTCGCCGGCACTATGGCGTGACCGATGGCCGTCACAAGCTAATTCGTTTTTACGAGCCAGATGTCGATGAGTGGGAGATGTTCGATCTCGCTTCGGATCCCAACGAACTCAAGAGTATCTACAACAGCCCAGCTGCGGCGAGTGATCAAGCACGAATGATGGCGGAGCTGGATCGGCTCAGAGCAGAACTGAAAGTTCCCGACGTTGATCCACCGGCTTCGATTCGCAAGGCGAGGAATAAAAACAAGAATAAGAATCAAAACAATAACAAAGGCCAGCAGAAGAAGGCTGGCTAGTCCAATTTGTTCTGGCGAAGCTTTCGTCGCTTGCTTATCAAGAAGACCCCGATTGCGATTGCGGCACATGCAAGGAAGATATGCTTGGGTGACTTAAGAGGGTTGTGGACAAGTTTGCGTTCCATGTAGTATTTCAATTTGAAATTCTCATCGACATCTAACCCAGCGTCGATCCATTGCTGCTCGTCGGCAGTGATCTCAGCGAAGTACTGATCGCCTTGCTTAATTTCTTCAAGGAGCTTTTCTTCGATCTTGTCGACGTCGGTCCCGACTTGCATTTCGATCGCTTGGGCGGCTTTTTCTTTTAGTATTCGAGCGTGATTGGTATTAGAAGATTCCTGTGCGGCTTTAAGGTAGGCTCTGGCTGCCAGTCGCTTGGCGTCTTTTTCTTCGCCATAAAACAAAAGGTCCCCTAAAGCGCTCAGCAGGATAGGAGAATCAAAGTTTCCAAATCGCAGCATGCCCGAAACGCCCTTGATAGCGAGATCTATTTCAGTCTGCCGGTCTTTGAAGGAGTCGATGCCTGAAGAGTCCAGCACAAACTTGTCAAACCGCTGAGAAACAGGAACCAAATCCTGAGTTTGGTTGCTTAACAAGAATTCTACGAGTAGTTGCTGATACCTTTCGCGGCCAAAGTGAGCGTCGGGATTGATGTTGATCGCTGCTTTGATCTGCTCGAGTCCTTCTTCGAGTCGCCCCGCATGAATCAAGAACGTTCCTAGATTGGCCGCTGATTCATATTTGCCTTCGTCAGGAAACCGTTGCTGTTTTTCAAGGATGGTCTGGATGGCTTTTTGAGATTGATTCAACTTCTCATAAGCCACCGCGATGTCATCATACGTTTCCGGTGTCCAATCGGTTTTCTTTTTCGACGTGCGGTTTGCGATTCGCCATTGATAATATTCCTTAGAATGTCGAACGAAGTGACCGGCGATCAATTCGTTGACCGAAGGAAACGTGTTTCGCTCAACCATGATCGTGTCGTAGTCCCACATGCACGCCATCGTTGGTGTTGGGAAAGACAAATACAGGATAAGCAAGATTGCGATAGTTTTTTGCATGATAGATCGCCACGAAATCGTTGAGAGATTGCTCACTTTTCGTTCCAGTAGATTTTCAAATTGTGTGTCGCGCCGGCTAAAGCCACGATGTCGGCTCGGCAGTCGCCTTTGAGGTCACCGATTCGTCGGTCTTCGCAAGCCATATGTGTTAAGTTGCGATTCACGTTTCGGTTCTCACGGTTTGAAGAAAGACTTGGGGCGCTACCAAAACCAATTCCTATTTTTTCGCTTTACACAAAACTGTTTTCCAACGAGCAATCGAGTCAGCAATGCCAGAAGGTCACACAATCCATCGGTTGGCGATTGATCATACCAAACTGTTTGCAGGTCAAAAGCTAATTGTGACTTCGCCGCAGGGCCGGTTCGAGAAGGAAGCAAAAAAGCTGAGTGGCAAAAGACTGGTCGCCGCCGAGGCACACGGAAAACACCTCTTTTATCGTTTTGGGGGCAAGCGGGCTGCCGATCGGTTACTGGTTCATATTCACTTGGGCCTGTATGGGAAGGTCCGTGTTCACAAGAATCCGGCTCCTGAACCGCGCGGTGCAGTTCGCGTGCGGATGATCGGAGCCAAAAGTGCGTTCGATCTCAACGGGCCCAACTGCTGTGAGTTGCTTTCGAAAACCGGCTATGAACAACTGATGGCCAGACTTGGGCAAGATCCACTCAGAGATGACGCCGATCCGGAGGTTGTCTGGAATCGCTTCAACCGTAGCCGCTCGGCGATTGGTTCATTGCTGCTCAATCAAGCCGTGATCGCAGGAATAGGAAATGTGTTTCGGGCTGACATTCTGTTTCTGCTGAAGATTCACCCCGAGCGACCGGCCAACAGTTTGGAACGTCATGAGTTTGATGCACTTTGGGATCTGACGGTTGAGTTGCTTCATGTTGGGGTGAAGCATAATCGAATCATCACGGTGGGCCGAGGAATGATTGACAAGCCGCCGAGTCGTCTTAATTCACGAGAGCGATTGGTTTGCTACAAGAAAACCAACTGTATTGAATGCGGTTCGGCAATTCGAAAATGGGAACTCGGTGCCCGCACGATGTACGCTTGTGAGAAATGCCAGAACTGAAGGGCTCATCGTTTGCCAGTCCGGCGGCTCTTACGATGCCAGCCTTTAACTGGCACGGTTGGCGACATTGCCCAACGTCTTGATCGCGTTGCGAATTTCTTCATCGTCGGCGTGTGATCCTGCTTCATGGCTGACTCGCGACCAAAGAACTTCACCTTGCTGGGAGATTAACGCTTCACCGCCTTGCTGGAAGACGCTTCCCTGAGTGCGGCCTTGTAAGAATCCCCTTTTTACCGCTCGAATCATATGCAATGGCGTGCGCAGGCCGAGCCCAAATTTTGTTTGCAGTCCGAGCGCCTGATAGGTCTGGCGATCCGGATCGGTAAAAACAGGATATTGGATTTTTAATCGGGTGGCGAAATCCGAAGCCGCTGCCGGAGTGCCGTTTCCAATCGCAACCAGCTGACCGCCGGCCCCGAGGATATCGTCTTCAAACGTTGCGATGCGAACAGCCTGTTCGCGACAGAACATTCAGCCAAAGTGCCGCAGCCAAGATATCAAGACAGGTGAGTTGGCCCACAGCGAGTCGAAGCGAATTTCGTCGCCTCGCAAATCGAAAATTTTCAGTTGGTTCATTTGACGTAACCTTTCACGAACACACCGAGAATTGGGTAGTGTTTTAACCACGAAAGACACAAACGACACGAAAAGAAGCGAAGAAAATGTTTCGTGTGCTTCGTGGTAATTCAGAAACTTCGAACTCGCGAAGGCTTATCATTGACTACCTCAGCCTCGTGTCAGGCACGGCTAACTAAGGACAATAACTACAGCTTAACGACGATGTCGTCTAAATCACGACGGACCTTCTTATAGCTTTGGTGCTTGTCATCGGCAGCGCGGTAACCGACTGGAACAACCAACGCGGCGTGCAGGTTCATTGCTGTCAGCCCCAAGATTTCGTCGTACTCGGCAGCTACGAATCCTTCCATTGGGCAAGCGTCAATCTTTGCGGTCGCACAGGCGGCCAACAAAGTTCCCAGGGCCAGATAAGCTTGTTTGGCAGCCCAAGTGCTGAGAGCTTTTTCATCCATCGAGGTGATCGCGCCGGTTGCCATCGATTTGTATTGATCGAGCGCTCCGTCGGGCAATCCACGTTGCGATTCCATGAGGCCAATGTAGTCGCTGATGTAGTCGGCATCGATGTCGGTGCGAGTGGCGATCACGATGACATGCGAAGCCTCCGCGACTTGCCCTTGGTTCCAAGAAGAAGCAACGAGCTGGTCCTGTTTGGCTTGATTTCGCAAGACCACAAACTTGAAGGGCTGCAAACCGAACGATGTCGCCGAGAGATTTGCGGCTTCTAGAAGCTCTGTGACTTGGTCTTCGCTGAGACTTCGCTGGCTATCAAATTGTTTGGTGGCGTATCGCCAACGAAGGGAATCAAGAAGGTCCATTTGAGAATTGCTCTGATTGGTATCGAACGAAATAGAAGACGCTCAATACTACGCCCAAACCGGGAGGAGGGGAATGGAGAGTTTGGATGTCAGGCGCAATTGGTGATTGGTCAGTTTCGGACACAACCGGTTCTACTTGGTTTCCGTGCGGTAATTCACCTCGCAGATTGATCGGCAGGTTGGTTACAATGTCGCCGATTCGCAATCAGCAAGCCGGCTCAAATGCAAACGAAAATTCACAATCCTGACAATGAGAAGAACGCTCCTGCAGCCGTTGAAGCTCAGCAGCATAGTAGAGCGATCGAGATAAAGTCGCCGCTTGAATCATTGCCCCGGTCGCTATCCAAATCGGCTTGGCAAACGTTGGCCGTTGAGCATGTTGAAGCAATGCGCCAGTGGACGGAGTCGTATCGGGTTCGGCGTCGTGCCCGGGAGGCTCATCCGGTTCAGGACTTTTTGTTTGTCTACTACCGATACTCCGCAAAGAAACTTGAGAGCTGGCATCCGGGAGCGGGGGTTTGTCTTCAAGGCGCGGCGGCCCAGAAGAAATGTCAATTTACGGATCAGGCGTATCGGCAGGTCGGTCCGAACGATCTAGTTTGCGATCCCAAGCTAATGCTTCCGAAACTAAGGAGCTCTTTGCGCTGGACTGCAGATCTTCTTAGCAGAACCCAGCAACGTCGTCCGAACTATTCGTGTTTCGGTTTGCACGAATGGGCGATGGTTTATCACGGCCAAGAAGTTCGGCATGAGAAAACGACGAAGCTCCGGCTAAGCCAAGCTGAAGTAGACGCGGTGGTTGAAAGTCGTCCACTAACCTGTACGCACTTTGATGCGTTTCGCTTTTATGCGATCGATGCAAAACCGCTTAACCGCACTCAGCCGACGCTGGAAGATCGGCCCAGCCAAGAGCAGCCGGCGTGTATCCATGCAAATATGGATTTGTACAAGTGGGCGTTTCGCTCGATGCCTTGGATTGGGAGCGATTTGTTGGCGATTTGTTTTCGATTGGCGCTCGTCGCTCGTGAAGTCGACATGAGAGCCAGCCCTTACGATTTGTCGCATTTGCCTGACGGGGAGCTGTATCCACCGATCAAGATCGAAACGCCCCAAGGCAGAATCGAATACGAACAACGGCAAAGAGAGATCGCGGACCAAGCCGGATTATTAAGGGCGGAGTTGGTTTCTCGAATCGAGTCGGTCCTCGAAATGGCTGGTTCGAATACTGATTAACCGTCTTGGCGTAAACCACGGTTTTTGCGTGAGTGATTTACCACAGAGTGCACGGAGGTCGGTTTTCGGATTCTCTGTGATCCTCTGTGTACTCTGTGGTTCATCTTATCAGTCGACGCGTCTCGATTTCGAGCAGATATTCGCTGACTATGAGAAAAGCGATCGCTTTGTGTTTCGTGATTCGCTGAAAGTGACGCAAGACTAAGCTCAACAAACACCTGTCCCAATCGTACCGAGATTTGATTCTTTTTCTTACGCGATGTAGCCTGTAGTCCTGAAAAATGAACTAGATAAAACCGACCGTTAACGCCTCAGTCAAACACGAGTCACCTATATGACAACCCAACTAACGTCTAAAAATTTGAGATCAAAAAGCTTGCTGACTACTCTCGTTCTTGCCGCGATATTTCTGCTAATCGGTTTGGTTCCGATCTCGCTGCAGGCCAACGATCGTCAGCCTAACATCATCCTCATAATGGCGGATGATGTGAGTTGGGAAGCGTTCGGATGCTACGGAGCCGAAGACTACAAAACGCCTCACATTGACGAGATGGCGAAACAGGGAATGCGATTCTCGCACTGCTATTCAACGCCGATCTGCACCACGTCGCGCGTGAAGATCATGACCGGGCAATACAACTTTCGAAACTACACCCATTTTGGATTTCTGAGCCCGGACGAAAAAACGTTTGGCCACAAGCTTCAAAAAGCCGGCTACAAAACTGCGATCGCTGGTAAGTGGCAGTTGAACGGGCTTTACAACAGCCTTCCTCGTCACGGTGATTCCAGCCGGCCGAACGACGCGGGGTTCGATGAATACATGCTTTGGCAACTCACAACTGCGAAGAATGGTGACAAAGGCGGGGAGCGTTTTTGGAGTCCGCCGATTGAACATAACGGCAAGTTTCTGACTAAGCAGGACAACGATGGCAAGTATGGGCCGGATATGTTTTGCGATTTCATCTGCGACTTTATCGAGCGAAACAAAGACCAGCCATTCTTTGTCTACTACCCAATGGTTCTGGTGCACGATCCGTTTCTCCCGACTCCAGACACTATCGGCGACCAACCACACGGAGCCGCAGATCATAAGTCCGCTAACAAGGCTCCGAAGGACAGAGCAAAAAAGAAACAGAATTTTGTGGCGATGGTCAACTACATGGACAAGATCGTCGGACGAATCATCAAGAAGGTTGAAGACGTTGGTCAATCAGAAAACACGATTATTCTGTTTACTGGTGACAATGGAACCAGCCCATCAATCACGTCGCAGTGGAACGGTCAGGCGATTCGCGGCGGCAAGGGTGCGACCAAAGACATGGGGACTCACGTGCCGTTGGTGGTGAACTGGAAAGGCAAAACGCCGTCGGGCGTGGTGTCGGAAGATCTAATCGACTTCACTGATTTCTACACCACCTTTGCACAAGCCGCCGGGGCTGGGCTTGATGAATCAGATCCAATTGATGGTCGAAGTTTTCTACCACAGATTACTGGGCAACCATCTAGCCCGCGGGATTGGGTGCTTTGTCACTATGAGCCCTATTGGAATAAAACTGCAGCTCAATATGCTCGCAGTGGTGAGTACAAACTTTATCGCGACGGTCGCTTTTTCAATGTTCCCAACGATTTGGATGAAGCAAATGATCTTTCGGGTTCAAGCGACCCAGCCGCGAAAGCAGTCCGTCAGACCTTGGAATCGTTTCTAAAGACTTGCCCACCATCGCCAAAAGGCAAGAAGGCGAGCCGAGAAACAAAAGTTCGGCCAGTCTATCCAGAGTGGAATCGCTTGATCGAGCAGTAAACGTGGGTTTCATTGAGCCGTGTAGTCACGGACCAAGGATGCGCCACAAAGCCTTTGCACCACTCAAACATCGGTCTCTTCAAACGATCGTCTGACGGTGAGGCTGTGATTTAGTGCATAGCGTGTTTGTAGTACCGCCTTTAGGCGGAATCGAGCCTGAACGAGTGGCAAACATTCCGGTTAAAACCGGTACTACGAACGGCGCGAGCACCTTTGTAAACCAGCTCCTGGCAAAACACGGTGTGAAGGTCCGACGAGGCGGGAACCGGGACCAAGGCATCGTCGGGATGTGTCGCATTGGCGCAACAGTGAATTCAAATTGATCACAGCAACGTAGCGGTCGCGCTATCTGTTGAGCAGCAATTTTCATGGCTGTGGTCAAGCAACGAGGGCTTCATCGGTCGCGCGATAGAGCGGCTTGATTCGCTTTATTTCGTTTAGATTGGCTGATTTTTCATTGGATAAGTTATCGGCTTTGGCGATGTGCAAAAAGTTTTTCTCATCCTCGGGGACACTTTTGGCATGGGCTATGCGATTGAGCCTTCGCAGTGAGACGGCGAAAGCAAGTTGCTGTTCTGGCAAACGCAGTCGCTTCGATGGTAAATCAGTTACTTTCTAATTAGGGGATGAAGAGATGACTAAGAAAATTTCAGTTTTGGCAATCGCAGGTTTGATGGTCGCAGTGATCGGTGCCTTCGCAGTACAAAATGCTGCCGCTCAAGGGCCCATCTACTCTGGCCCAAACGGTCAGCAACTTGGGAACCATTACATGCCACCTGCACCGATGCCCGGGTTTGGTCAACAGTTTCCAGTTTACGTATCACCAAACCAGGTCTCTGGATTCAACCCGTACACGGGCGGTTGGAACACACGCAACCGACAGGTCGACAACACGTATTTTGACTATGGTCGCAACGGCAGCCAGGGCAATGGTTCAAAGCGATGGGTGAAACGCCCGATCTACGATGGTTTCGGCAATATCACGGGCTATTCGCAGGGATATGTTTGGAACAATACCGTTACTGGAAAGGAGCACGGTGATGTTGTAGACGTCACCAACAATGGCTCTGGCGGACAGCATGAAACGTATCGGGGATACTCCACGATAGATCCATCTCAGGTTAAGTAGAAACGATTCTTGCAGATGGTACGTCTAAGAAATGCAAAAATGAGCCGCGGGTCGTAAGATCTGCGGCTCATTGCTTTTTTACACCAACGCGAGTTTGGACTACGCAGAATTCTTCACGCAGCAACTCAATCGCGGTGCAGCGACCGATTCCTGTCCCGGCGCCTGTGACGAGTGCGATTCGATTCGAAGCAGCCATAAACTCGCCCAGGGGAAACCAAACTGACGTGAGTAACTTAAAACTCCGACGCTACTGAGCCGATTTTTCCGCGGCTTCGGCTTTTTTCTTTGCCTCGCGCTGCCACATGAGCAGTTCCGAAAACTTTGGCATGGTGCCTTCGTTCACCGATTCTGCGAAACGTTTGAATGCTTCTGTACGGAATTCGTTGGCTCCCGAGAAGTTCGTTGCGACTTCCACACCTCTGTCGGCGTTGTTGGTGGCGGTCTGCTTATCGCCGAGCCTCCAGTGAAGAATACTCAGACATGCAAAGTGGTTTGGGCCAATCGACTTCCCACTGTCCGCGATGTATTGAGAATATGGGATGGTCACGGCTTTGATGAAGTCCATCGGGTAGCCGCGACCATTGTTTCTAGCCATCCCCATGCCGGTCATCATCAGGAAACTATTTTTGGAAGAGCTCGCTGGCATTTCGTCCAGCGTTGCCACCGCGGATGGCCATTGCTTGCGTACCATGAGAAGGTGGAGCTTCTGTACCGGCAACTCGGGGTGGTTGGGATCGATCGTCTCTAGCTCCTCAAGTCTCGCCGCCATCTTATCCGCGTCTTTTTCACGACGAGCGGAAGTGATTTGCTTAATAAGGTTGTCCGTTTTGTCACGGGCATCGTAGGCGGCTTTGATTATGCCGGCGGCCTGTTTGGCGCCTTCATCGCCAGAGAGCATCGTCTCGACTAGGGAATCGGTGAGCCGCGAAGCTTCCGTTGACAGCAGCAGTTTTCCGTTTCGGACGACGAACGCGTAGGGAATGGACTTTACGCCGGCTGCGGTCAGCCATTCGGCTTCGAAGGCCGATCCCACGCCTATGTAGGCGACCGGGTAGCACATGCCTGTGCCTTTTTTCTGGACGAATTTCTCCGCCTTATCCTTGCCCTTGCCGCCCTCCCAACAATTCATGCCATGGACCCGCAGGCCCTTATCATGATATTTACTGTGGAGTTCGTTCACGTGTGGAATCAACGCAATGCAAGGGCCGCACCATGTGGCCCAGCATTCAAACACGTAGACGTTTTCAGGCTCCCAAGATTTCGGCCCATTTCCCTGGATCCAGTCGGCGCCGGTGACAGAGGAAAGACTGACTTCTGAACCAGCGACCAATGTGGGTTGGGGAGCGGCAGTCGCCGCCTCGCCCTCACTGGGCGTTGATGGAGCGTCTTGGGCAATGACTGCGCTCGCCGTCAAAGCCAGAAGGAGAAGGGTGGTTACGCTGCTAAACAATAGTCGATTCATGGCGGGTCCGTTTTACTATTGGTAAACGTTACGGGCGAATAGAGGGGGATTTAACTGAGGAACACTGCGGCAGGTTGCGAAAGAGAATCGTCTCGAAGAAGCTTTTCCCAATTCGGGTTCTACTTCACCGCGTTATCGGTACCAAGTAGCACGTTCAACGTCCGATTGGCAACGCGGGTGATGTATTTGTTGGGTTGGTTTTCCAGGCAGGCTTTCAGTTCTGGGATCAACGGTCGGGCTAACTCTCCCGCTTCGTCGAGGACGATCGTAGCTCGCAGACGAGCCCATTGATGATCGCTTTGAAGTTCCTGTTTAAGGATCAGAAGCGCCCGCTGCGAATCGTTTAGCTTCAACAACGCGCGAGCTACCGCGATGCGGACGCACGGCGATTCGTCTTTGCAAAGCGAATCAAGTTTCGATTTTATGGCGACGGAATCTACAGTCGTGGGCAGTTTTTGGGCGGTTAAATTTCCAATTCCGATTGCTGCCCAATAGCGGACGATCGCGTCTTGATCATCCAGTGAAGCAAGTAGCTGCGGACCTCCGTCTGGGCCACCGATTGCCAATGACGATACATTGCGAATGCGCTGAATCAAATCTGAATCCGCATTGAGTAGAATGTTGTATCTCGCGACGGCGTCTTGTTCCCGGATTTCGATTTCTGATTCGGGAATCAAACCGATGTCTCTAGTCTCTACTACCCATTGCAGGTGTCTGTCTCGCATCCGCTCGAGAACTTGTTTGTGATTTGGGTCAGCGGCGAGATTATTGACTTCGTGCGGGTCTGAATTCAAGTCATATAGTTCTTCGGCCGGTTTGTGATCCGCCATGAAAATTGCAGCCGCGGCTGGGAGCTTGCCTTCGGCGTGAACTCGACGAAGCTCCTTCATCGTGGCTCCTTTTTCCGGCGTGTTCATGTATTGGTAGTACGGCTTGAACGGTTCATAGTTGCGGATGTAGCGAAACTGTTTGTCGCGGACGGCGCGAATGATATCGTACCGCTCGTCCATCCGATCGCGAGCTCCAAAGACGTAGTCGCGAGGTGTGCTCAGGTCGGCTCCAAGAAAAGCCCGTCCCTGCAAATGTTTGGGGATTTCGGCTCCGAGCAAATTCAAAACTGTGGGAGCAAAATCGAGGCTACTGACTAGTTCGTCGTTGACGACGCCGGGTTTGCCCTGATCGCCTTGGCGAAACTTTTCCGGGATTCGAACGACCAACGGAATCTTGGTTCCCGAATCGTAAAGCCAGCGTTTTGCTCGCGGAAGACCGACGCCATGATCGGACCAGAAGAAGATGATTGTGTTTTCGTACTCGCCTTCGTCTTTGAGTTCCTGAATCAGGTCGCCGGCCCAGATGTCGGCTGCAGAGATCAGTTCGTAGTTTCGTTTCCAGTCTTCACGTACGATCGGCGTGTCGGGATAGTAAGGCGGGAGGATCAAGGATTTTGGGTCTTGGCGAAGCCCGTGAGGTAGGTCTTTGGTGACCTCTTCGTATTTTGAATCTCTTTCGATTCCACTTTCGTGGCAGCCATTAAAATTGAAGACGGCAAAGAATGGTTTTGACTTGTCAGGTCGTTTCTTCCAGTGAGCTTTGCGAGATGAAACGTGCCACGTGTTTTTCGGAGCCTCGAATTGGTAATCCGTTTTGCTGTTGTTGGTGCAATAGTAGCCAGACTCTCTCAGATAAGTCGGAAACGGCGCGACAAGTTTGGGAAGCTTTGCGTTGCACCGCATGTGATGCGTCCCCAGCGTCGATTGATAAACCCCTGTAATGATTGCGGACCGACATGGTGCACAAACGCCGGCCGTCGTGAAGGTGTTTGAATACAAAACGCCTTCGGCAGCCAGTTGATCGACGTTAGGCGTGATCGCGTGTTCGTCCCCGTAGCAACCGAAGTGCGGGCTGATATCTTCGCACGAAATCCACACGATGTTGGGGCGGGTGTCGTCTCCAGAATGAGTTTCGACCGATTCTTTTTCTTCAGCCCAGGCAAGTCCGGTGATGAGGCATGCAAACAGTAAACCGCTAAGAAGTTTGAACATCAGAATTCCGTTTTGGTCATGGTTGTCTTGGGACGTGGCGTCTAACCGAGGAAAAGACATCTAGCTGTTTGGGCGCTAGACTTGGTTGTTTCCTCGGCGTGGGGAACCGTGGCTAGCGCCAAAACGGCTGTTTAAAATCGTATTGCGGCGAAGATCAATTGCCCGCGCCGGCAGTCGCCACTTCTTTGCGCCAGACAAGCCGGGCGTTTTGGGTGATCTCTTGATCTGCCTCGATCATTGCCGCTTTGAGTTTCGCAACCAGCTCTGGTTTGGATTCAAGCAAGTTGTTTTGCTCGCCGATATCATCAGCCAGATTGAAAAGATGTTTTGTCGTTTTGGGGTTCGGGTTTTTCTTGTTCTTCCTGCCGGTAACCTCAAGATACTTCCAATCGCCTTGCCGGATTCCTTCCAAGGTTCCGCGAGAGGAGTAGTAAATCAATTCGTCGCGAGGCGATTCATCTGAAGTAAGCGTCTTTGTGATATCGAATCCGTCAATTTTATTGTCTGGAAGCGGCGTGTTGGTCAGCTTCGCAAACGTGGGCAGCAGATCAAGCGTCGATGCAAATGCGTTGGTCGTAGTTCCTGCCTCAATTCGCCCGGGCGCCCACATGATGCACGGCACGCGCTGTCCGCCTTCGAAAGTCGTGCCCTTGCCCGATCGTAGTGGGTCAGCACTGCCACCATGGTTCTTAAACTGAAGCCACGGACCGTTGTCGGTTGTATAGACAATGTAAGTTTTCTCAGACAAACCGAGATCGCGAACAGTTTGGATCAGTCGGCCGACTTCCGCATCGATGTGCTCGATTACGCACTTGTAAGCGTTCTGCGGATCGGCATCGTAAACGTCAGCGGGCACGTAGAGAGGAATGTGCGGCATCGAGTGGGGGAGGTAGAGGAAAAACGGTTTGTCTTTGTTGGTCGTTACGAACTCGATCGCCTGATCGGTGTATCTGCGCGTGACCGTTCGCTGATCAACAGGAAGCTCGATGATCTCTTCGTTTTTCATCAAAGGCGTATTCCAAAGCGTGATTGCACTTTCTTGATCGAGCCACAACTCGTCGCTTCGTTTCCTGGGTTTGTTTTTGTTCTCAGGATGGTTCATGTCGTTGGAGTAGGGGATTCCATAGTACGAATCGAATCCGTTAGCTGTCGGCAGTGTTTCCGCGTGATGGCCGAGGTGCCACTTGCCGACGCACGCCGTCGCATAGCCAAGTGACTTCATGTGATCGGCGATTGTGTATTCGCTGCTGTTCAAACCGTAATCCGACTTAGGAAACAGAACGTGCTTATGCATTCCGACGCGCTTGGGGTAACAACCAGTCAGCAGCGCCGCCCGTGATGGCGAACAAACCGAGCAAGGGACATAGAAGCTGGTGTACTTGCGGCCTTCGGCGGCCATTCGATCGATGTTGGGAGTCTTGATCGTTTTGGATCCGAAACAACCAAGGTCGTTGTATCCCTGATCGTCAGTGAAAATCACGATGAAATTTGGCTTGTCTTCTCGGGGCTCTTCGGCAGAAATTGACCGTGGAGCCAAGCAAAAGATGTAGCAGGCAAGAACCAATAGAAAGAGAGCCGGACGACGCCCAAGCCCATCTATTGATTGGGCATGTTGGCGGATTGGAGTCTCATTTAGCATCGCGAATTCCTAAAAACACTATCAACAAATTGCTTGGTGCAGATCTATATTAGATACCTGAAAGTCGGAAGCGGGATGAGGTTTGAGAATTTTCTTGTATTAGCGGCGACAAGCATCCCAATACATCTTCATAGCTTTCCAGCAGCAGATCCCTCTGAAGAGGAACGCGGGAAATGTTTAGTAAAATCTCCCACGATCCCATCCAACTAGAAGTTATAATAAGTTTTGATCTTCCCGCCTGTTCCGCCCCAGACTGATTGTGCTAAAAAGTCCAAAATTCGTAACGACTGTGTTGTTACTTCCAGCAATCCTTGCGTCAGTGTTCACGACTTTGACCTGCGACTCTGCTTCTGCGCAAACGTTTGTTGATCGCCAGTCTGCCAACTCGTTTCGAATAGCGAATTACAATGTGTACCGTGATTACTTGTTAGAGCCGTCGGCGTTGGGTGAGCTTACCCGGTTTGTAAACGCTGTGGACGCTGACGTGTACACTTTTCAAGAGGCGTATTTTACTTCGGTAACGGATGCTGGAATGCTATTCGATCAGATCGCGCCGCTATCGACAGGATCTTGGCAAGTTCACAAAGGGCGAAACCAGTTGATCGTTAGTCGCTACGACCTATCGCTTCAAGACTTTAACGTTCCCGGTGGAACGCGCGGGATTGCGATGGCACAAGTCGATCTTCCGGATCAGAACTTTACCAACGACATGTATATTCTCAACAACCATTTTCCCTGCTGTGACAATGAGTCTCAGCGTATTGCTGAGTCGACTGCAATTGTCAATTGGTTTGCAGATGCCATTTCGACTGGTGGTAATATCGATTTGGCCACTGGAACTGCGGTCGTCGTCGTGGGTGATTTGAATACGGTAGGCGGCCCAGACCCTCGGGATATTTTGCTTAACGGAATCGGTAGCTTGAAACCGGACTGGGATGGAACCAGCATTACCGATGCGAACCCAACCCATAACGACGCTGGCGTGGATGATTACACTTGGCGAGATGACAATAGCCCATTCGATCCTGGAATTCTCGACTACATCATGTACACCGACAGTGTGATTGCAGTTGAGCACAGTTTTATCCTCAACCCATCAACCATGTCGGCTGCTGATTTGGCGACCACTGGTTTGGTTGCGACTGACATGATGCGAACCAAGGATGTCGATTCGTTCGACTTTGATCACTTACCGCTGATCGTTGATTTTGCTGCCAACGCTCCCTTGTTAGGAGATGTCGACCTGAACGGAGTTGTCAACTTTTTAGATATCGAACCGTTTATCGCGATTCTATCAGGCGCCGGGTTTCAAATCGAAGCCGATTTGAATGAGGATGGAGATGTCAACTTCTTAGATATCGCACCGTTTATCGCATTGCTCGCTAGCTAGTAGTTGCTGTAATTGAACACTGGAGTTCGGCCAAATCAGCCGGCAAGCTCGTTGAATTCTTGAAGTAACTTGTGTTCGCTATTCGCAAGTTTACCATCGGCCGTCGGCCCCATCGGCCTCAATGCCTCAGTTCCTAAACCGCGGTCTGGGCTGCTCTGTATCGCTGCCTTCGGTTGCGTTGTTCTCAAGAAGACGACGGATCTAAGTGGCGGTTTAGCTTTCTAAGCTTCGGTTCGATTGAATCAGCCAACTTACTTCAATTGGCTCTTCGCGCAATGGCACGATCGACTATGATCCGTGACAGGCGAACTGTCGTCTGCAACAACGTCATCTTCTTGCTGAAGAACAAACTTGGAAAACGAATTAGAGTCCGAACAGACATTGTTGGCCGAGTTCGCCCAACTGTGGGAACAAGCCGACAAAATTTGGGATCGAGAAGACAACTCGCCCGCCTTTGCAGCCTATGTTAGCGCTGACTACATGGCCGTCTATGAGCAGCTCAAGTTGCTGCAAGGACAAGTCGAAACGTTTCTCGAATGGGGATCTGGCCTTGGAGTCGTAACCATCATGGCTAGTCGAATGGGCTTCGACGCCAGTGGGATCGAAGCCGAATCTGATCTCGTCGACTATTCAATTGACTTAGCCAATTCGTACGATTGCAAAGCTCGATTCGCCCATGGCAGTTTTATCCCTGATGAATTCGTTTGGGATCCGGCTCAAGGTGATGAGTCCGAGCGAACGATGATTGATCAGCCCGCAGGCTACGAGCAATTGGATTGGGACTTGGAGGACATAGATTTGGTCTACGCCTATCCTTGGCCGACCGAGCATCCGCTCTACCACAATATCCTAAATGAGTTCGGTGCCCCAAATGTCAAACTCCTGACCTATGACGCTCGCGAGGGTATCGGCTTAGTTCATCTGAATAAAAGTTGATCAAGACGGCGGGCAACATTGGTGGCAAGTACGTTAGTGCCACTGTTCGGCGGTTACGCTCATTAGAGCACTTGAAAAACGTGAAATTTTAATTTGCTGCCTCTCATTGAGCGCGGTTCGTAAGCACCGGCTCGAAACCGCGTCGCGATGGGCCATCACGCTTAGAATCCAGTGTTTTGATTCAGTATTTCTAACTCTTGAAACCTAAGCACGCTACGAGGATTGGATTTCAAGGTCCCACTTGTCTAACATGTAGCGACACCGATTGGGATTTCTGATACCTCCTTGAAAGCTGCTATGTCGTTCGATTTTTTTGACGAAGAGGAGTCCGAGGGTTCCGAACAAAATGAACCCGAAGTCGTCCAACGGCTGGAGCGATCACTGAACTTTTGGGCGACGGGGCGGGAAGATTATCCGCCTGCGATTCGAGGAGTGATTGCGCAGCTGACTGACCTCCGGCCGGATGTTCAAAAAGTCATCGCTAAGATTGGGCGCGACAAAGAGAATGAAGACTTGATGCTGACGCAGGTTCTCTGGTTTGAAGACAAGAACGACAAGCTGGACGATGCTTGTGAGGAAGCCAAAATCGCGTTTCGCCCGTTCAAAACAAACGAGGACGGATTGATTTCGACGGGTGACGTCAGCAATCCTCTGCTCGAAAAACCAACTCGTCACCGCTTGGTTGTTTCCGAAGAATTTGCCAAAACGAATTACGATCGTCCTAGCGACGACTTGTTCTTGGATGACGAAGACGACTTGGATGAAGAGGTTGAAGTCGGCCCCAATAGCTGGAAACGAAAAATTACTCAAACGCTCAAGCCGTGGGCGGTGAGGAAAGACGGCGAGATCGTGCGGGCTCGTGCTCCCGATGACTTGATGATCGCGCTCAACGCTCTGATGAGCCGCACCAAGCACGGCTGGTTGTTGGTCGATCTGTTCAAGCTCAAGAAACGTCGCGGCAGTATTTTGACTTACGCTCGAACGTACGAGTATCAAAAAAAGGACGATCAACAATTTGAGTTCCTCTTGGAACTCTTCGGAGCGGCCGCCGAACATCGGGCCCGTCTGGCCAAGACGCTCGCGAACGTCGGTAGCCTGTTTTTGGAAATTGACGAAGATGGTGAAATCTACGTGACAAAGGTTTCAACGCAGCCAGTAGCTAGTGATTCGGCTGCCAAACAGATTGAGATTCCGCTGGAAGCCCGCGTTGTCCAGCAGGACGGCAAGCCAAGCCAGCTGGTTCTGAAAAAAGCCGGTAACTACTACGACGCGAAGCTTAAACCGTTGGTCGATCAAGGCAAGAAGCTCTCAACGAAAATCGACTTGAGTAAGTCGGCGACCGAAGAAAAGTCGTTTCGATTCAACCTTCGAGTCGATATCGACGGACCGTTGCTTGTTGCCTCGTCGGGTAACGCTGTGCTTTTTCAGTTGAACGATTTTCTGATGCGTTTCTGCGAAACCACGCTGTTGAAAATCCGCACGGACCAGGCAAAAAAAGAGGCGTAGCAGCAGTAGGTTGCGGGCTGGGGATTCACTAAAATGCTTTTCAAGTTGTAGGCTTCGCTCGCTGTGCCCAGTTCAGATCGTCTTTGGCGATCCTCAATCGTTTCAACCCACGTACCGTAAGAAAATCCGGATCGAGAACTCACCGATGAAATTTGTATTGATCGCTTTAACTGTGCTGCTTTGGGCCGCGACCACCGGAGATGCTCAAATTCTTCCCGAATATGATCTCGGCGGCGCGTCAAAGCCGAAACCGCAGAAGAAGTTGGGTGCAAAAAAGGGACAATACAAGCGAGTTCACCAGACTTCGTTGCGCTATATCTTGCGAGGCGATGTTAAGGAAATCGAGGAAACGCAGATGTTCCTTGAGAAGTACCAGGCTCAGTATCCTCTGGATGCCGAGACGCCGTACATGCTTGGAATTCTTTACGCTCAGCAAGGCGAAACAGAAGCCGCGATCGCTTCGATGAAAAAGGCGATTGAACTGGGTTTGCCTGATGGACGGTTGATCGCCGGGCCACGCGAGATGTTTAAACCGCTTGCTCAAACCGAATTGATTCAATCGTTGGTCAAGTCCCATTCAAACCGATTGGTTCACGGACCATTGGTCGGAAACGTAAGCGGTTCGACGGCTTCGTTTTGGGTGCGCACGGCGACTCAGACCAGCGTCCAGGTCACCGTAACTGATGCTGCTGGTGAAGTCGTGGCAACAAGCGAGGCGGTTGAGTCCGACCCGAAAGAAGATTTCACTGCGGTCGTAGATGTGTCAGCGCTCAAGCCGGATACCGAGTACACCTACGTAATCATGCTTAATGGTGAAAGTTGCCAACCAGAAAACAAGCAGCAGTTTCGCACGTTGCCAGCCAAAGGAGACGCGTCGAAGTTTGTGATCGCGTTCGGAGGCGGAGCGGGCTATGTGCCACCAAACGAGCGAATGTGGGACACGATCGGGAGCTTTGATCCACAAGCCATTTTGTTGTTTGGCGACAACGTCTATATCGACGACCCGGAGTCCGTCGCCATGCAGCAGTACACATATCATCGCCGCCAATCGCGTCCTGAGTGGCGAAAACTAACCGCGCGAAGCCCAGTGTTTACGATCTGGGACGATCATGATTTCAGTACTGATGACAGTTGGGGCGGGGCCGACATTGACGTTCCGTTTTGGAAAAAGGATTGGGTGTTTCCAATTTTTAGACAGAACTGGGCCAATCCTGGATACGGCGGCGGAGATGAACAACCAGGTTGCTGGTATTCCTTTCACATCGGCGACGTTGACTTCATCATGCTTGACTGCCGCTACTATCGCACCAGCCCAAAAAGTAAATCGGGCAAGAAGACGATACTGGGACCGGTTCAGAAGAAGTGGCTCAAGGAACAGTTGGCGTCGATGGACGGCACTTTCAAAGTCATCTGTTCGTCCGTGCCGTGGGACTTTCGAACCAAGGGCGATAGTTCCGATACCTGGAACGGATACAAAGAAGAGCATGAAGAGATTCTGAGCTTTTTGGAAACGGAGAAGATCGAAGGCGTGATTCTGATGTCGGCCGATCGGCATCGCTCAGACGCATGGAAGATCACTCGCCCCAATGGTTACGATCTTTACGAGTTCAATTCGTCGCGATTAACGAACCAGCACATTCATCCGACGATGGAAAAACAAGGCGCGATCTTTAGCTATAACGAGCCGCAGTCGTTTGGGCTTGTTACGTTCGACACGACTGTTGCCGACCCGCATGTGACCTACGAAGTCGTCAACATTGACGGCGAGAAACCACATTCGCTGACTGTCAAAAGAAGTGAATTGAATCACGAGACGAAATAGTACTTCGTCAAAGTAACCGTGGCTAGCGCCAAAACGGCTGGACACGGACGGATGCTGGCAGCATTGGGTGCGTTACACGCTCAACTGCGATTAGCCTAAAGTAAGTGACATTGGGCCGTAGCCACGGTTTCGTTTTTACTGCAACGCACACGGCGTTGTTGGCTTAAGAGCCTCAGCAAGTCGTGTTGGCGTTGGCAAATCCAAATGGGTTATTCAGGTTCGATCGCAAAGCTTGCCAATGCGATTGGAGAGTTTGATTTCCTGCTCCCCATTGTGCGGGCGATGCGTTGCCGGGATTGAATTGGTACCCGGGTTGAGCGCCTGGCAATCCAAACTGCCCACTTGGATTAAGACCGTTAAACTGTTGTGCCTGACCAAGAGCACCTTGGAATGTTCCCTGTTGGCCCCAGCCTTGAGGCCCATAGCCATAATTTGCCGAGTAGCCCATCGCCGGAGTCGGTGGTCTGAAAACTTGCTGCATGGGAAACGCACCTGTGGAAGAGCAGCCGACTTGTGCGACTGCGACTAGACCAAAAACCATACAAACAAACGCCCGAGCGATGTGGGTTTGTCGCTTCTTTACTAGTTTCAAAAATTGCTCAGACTTCATCACCGGCTCCATCAAATCCACGTTGCTCTTCAAAGATCAGGTCGTACCCTGCTTCGTGGCAAAGTACGCACCTCAGTTGGCAAGTGTTCGTGATGGATTCCGTGAAGGGGAGTGAAAATCAAGATGTTGCTGGTTTTTGGAGAGCTTTTCCGTCTTCGCCGCTATCGTCGGAAAAGTTTACCAGCAGCATGTTGGCAATCTATCCGACGTTGGGTTGTTAGACGATTAAACAGGAACGGCAAATTGGCTGTCCCTAATAGTAGCAATCTGTGACGCATTTAGCTCTTCGCCTTGGCCCAGCAAGTTTGACGAATCATCAACATGAAACAGACCAAGGTTATGAGCAATTTCGTGTGCGGCAACTTTGGCAATCGTTTGCCATCCCAACGGAGAATCAAGTAGTTCGTCTCCCACATGCATTGTGATTCCGCCGGCGTTGATGTTTGCTAATCCATTTGCAGTAGATTCCGACTCGTCACCGAAACCGGCAGCAATTTCAACGAAGTACATGTCGATCACCAATGGGTTTACGCTACCCACACCAGCCGCATCGCCTTGAGCAACGGTTGAACTTAATTCAGAGCGTGGCCGAGAGACG
>JAYJMJ010012025.1:0-23078 GCA_036873875.1 Laminaria ephemera | reverse complement strand
CATACATACATACATACATACATACATACATACATACATACATACATACATACATACATACATGCATACATACATACGAAATTACATACATACAAAAATACATATACATACATGCATACATACATACATACGTAAATACATACATACAAAAATACATATACATACATGCATACATACATACATACGTAAATACATACATACATACAATCATAAACGCATACATACATGACTACTTACATACATACATACATACCGATGTCAATTTAGTAAAAAATGAAGTATCTGCACCCTCAAACTACTTATTCCCCGATGTTTTACTCTCTACTTTATTGCGTACATACATAAATACATACATACATAAAACATACATACATACGTACATACAGAAATACCTACATACGTAAATACATACATACATACATACATACATACATACATACATACATACACGCATACACGCATACGTACATAACTACTTACATACGTACATACATACATACAGATGTCAGTTTAGTAAAAAATGAAGTATCTGCATCCTCAAACTACTTATTTCCCGATGTTTTACTCTCTACTTCCTTGCGCGTGCACCAACCTACTGCTGTATGTACATGCGCGACCAATAATAAAGAGGATTCTTTGTATCCACGGGAGCTCCCTCGGGCTCAAAATCTCCACAAAATAGCAATTCACTGCGCAGAACTATTTCAATACCCTTTGTGTTTTACAACATTATTTTGATGTATACCTAGGCCTCGGTAGCTTCGATGAAGTTTCCCTTTCAGATTTGCTCAAAGGCAGCCCTTAGGCTAGGTATATAGCTCTTCAACTTACGAGCGTAAAATAAATGGTGGTGCACTAGACTAATACCGTAGCAATCGTTGGTTATACACATGGGCTGTATAGTTTCCGTGCATAAAACCACCTTATTCTAAACCCTCGTGTTATATGTTCAGAAACGACAACGGTGGGAATGGAATACCATAAACTAATAGTTGCATCAAAATCGTAAACTACAAACATTCATATGAACACCACCAAGTACCTGATCCCCATCCTCTCGTTAGGTCCCGTGACATGCGTGCAATAGCTCCTATCCATTATTCTATCACTGAACGGTCTTACCGCTCCCCCCCCGTCCTCTCACCTGGGAGTAACGCTATATATATTTATCAACTGGTGCCTCTACAGTCAGCAGACTTTGTCCCCTTCCCAGCGAGGTTTATGGTTTCAGTGTACAGATGGATTAAAGAACGAACGTCTTCGCATCACCCTATTGACCCCGGCACTTGCTACTTACACCCATCTTGAAGACATGCACACCCTGTGACACGCGCGATCGGAGTATCACATACAGGATGCAAATATGAGTTTCAACGAAATCATCGATCTCACAGCTGTAGTGGATATTGATATATTGATAAAAATGGTATCCGAACGTATCCGCCAGCGGAATATCGCGCAATTAGCGAGAACGCACGAAAAACGTTGCCAACACCTCGCCTGCGAATTTGTGATAGTGCTACTAGTAGTACATCAAGTGCGACTGCTGGGCTGCGCCTCCTAGTTCTTGTGTTGTACGGTCGTCTCGGACGTGTACGTACGTGTAACATGTCCAGAGTCGCTAAAAAATCTAGTTCGTAGTTGTATTGCAGTCGACACCTTGCCTTGATGCATGGTATCGATATTCAAAGTCATATCCATCCCGAACGTCGTCGACGATGGCTCGATTGTTTTATCATATTTTCTTTGATGGCTCTGGACAAGCCGTGGTTGCTGGTGTCGTCCCTCCTCCACCCTGGTACGAGACTTTACGTTTCTGGCGCAGGAAGGTTAACATTCCCAACGCTCGTCTATATGCATCGACATGATTTGCCACCTACAACAACGTCCGTTCCGCGAGTCATCGTCTCCACAAGAAAATGTCCCTACGAGAACGAGCATGCCCCCTGGGGTACTTGATCGGTGGATCAAACCCTAGTTTATACGAGGTTCCCCTATCAGACCACCCGCCACGCACGTTATCAATTCGATTGTCGACTCGTATCGCTGAATGTTGTCACGTTGAGGTGGTTACAGCGACAACTCAGATACAGTAGTGCCTCGAATGAATATGTGCGCATCTTCATTTGCCTGCCATTAATATCCTAACTGGTTTCGCTACGAACGACCGTGCTTGCCTAGTTTGCCCGAATCAGCTCCATGCCTTCCCAAATCGTGCGCTGTATACTATGTACACAATATTGATCGCTGAGCGGCATACCAAATGCTGAATTTCGGATAAGGCTGTACTAAACCGTATTCAGTACGATGCCTCCAGCTACGTATAGCTCCTGTGCGTCATATCGACTGCGCAATCATCTGGCACACGCCGGCCAGTAATATATTGATGGTTGAGCTCGGTACTTTCATCAGTTTCGCAGAGATATCAGGACCACAAAAACTAGCGGACACTTATACCTTCTCGATCAGTTTATACCTGTGTTTCTCGTCGTCAACTTGGTTGCAAATAAGCTACGATAATTACTGTTGTGTGTGAACTGCCAGAATTCGCCTTCGTTCCGCACGTAATGATTGGGTAAATCGTAGACGGACGGGGCTCAGGTTTCAAAATCGTATCTAGCTCCAACCCAATGTTGCAGTGGTGGTGACCATTAACATCTCCGCTCTTCTTGTTAGCATCAGAAAACATACGTCTCTTGAGACGCTGGCTGATAACACCCCGTTAACGTGACTCGATCAAACAAGGAGATATTCTTGTCCTGGCTTTCCGATGCTGCTGTCCAAACGTGCGCGTCCAAACCCCATAGAACAGCTTGGCGGCGATAGAAGCTATTGGAGGGTAAACCTGTTATTATATATTACAGACTTACCCATGTATCTGTTGTTGGTCTCAATACAACGAAATCACTGTCAATATATACTAAGAGAGGCCAGTTAGCGTAACTGTTATGGGTTTCATTACATGTCAGGACGTTCTTGAAAATTGAAACGAACCTATGTAAATGTGACGTGAACAGAAACATCGTTTTCAACGCATAGGTGTAGATCAACATGTGTAATTTCTAATTGATCCCGAACGTGTATGATAGTGTGATTTTCAACGATCTCGGAGAAACACCGAAATGGATGACACCAACAAATCAATATAGCCTGTGTTACGGTGACTTCGTAACCTGTGCGCAAACGTTATGCTATATATCATGTTTGATATTGAAGACGGTTTATACACAAGCACGTAGGATCGGCGTGCTGTGTTTTCCACCAAATTGTCGTTGAGTTGTGGTGACGGCAAGTTAGGGGGAACTATGTGATACCCCCCACCCTCCCCCCCCCGCCACCCCGGCATAGAATACACCTCCTCTCAGCCAGACAATGTTTGAACGTGGCCAACCTAGATTTGTAACATGTTACACGTCGAGATAAACACCTCCAGTTTGGTTTCTTGTGCGTTTTCGGTCGACAACTCTCGATCGCGTCGTGAGTTCGTTCCAATCGCCGTTGGATACGTCCCATTAATTGGTAGTGCTTCAACGTGCTCAGGCCACTATCAAATTTTCCCGCTTCACCAGTGGTTTTTCGGATGTGATGATTTCCTTGGCGTCGTGATTCCATGGAGAACCCCCGCTGCTGGTTAGCAGTATTATAGTTGTTTCTTTTACATGAAGGCCTTTGCACTGCGGGTAAGTGCGAGCTGCGCGAAATAAATAATACGTACGGGCGAATTCAGGTCATTAGACCTACAGTGAGTACGCCCTCGTCAGGAGAATGCCACGCTTGACAATCACAGCGAGGTCGCGCACTTTTTATCGGAACACCTTCAATCTAGCTGCGTTCCTGTGTGGAAATGGCTGCGGTACTGGGTATACATCCCATCTAAACCAAGTTTTGACCGTTCGAGCGAATGACCCGGTAGCTCACTCGAAAATGGACGTCATCTGTCTTTGTTGAAACCCCGTAGAAAACGGTTCCACGGCGATAAATATGGCCCAAATCTAAGAGCACAAAGACTTTCGAGCGACCATAATAGGGCTAGCTACTTAGGGTTAGGGTCCCTTTGATAAGCTTAAACCATCGAAACTTATAGCCCCCTCCCCCCATCGTGTAGCAAACGTCTAGTGAGCACTAGTCCCTGCCCCCCAGTCACACTCACACCCGTATTATATTACCCCCTCTCGACGGTTTCGTTTTCAAAAGTAGGCTCACTCTCGGCGACGCAAATTGCTGCTTTGTGAACGACGCCGTATTTTGTGACCTTTCCGCTACGTTTGGATGCAACGGCCGTGCTCATCATTGCGTACGTCGGTTCTCGTACCTTGTGCTGCTTGTGCAACTGATCCAGGTTGCGCCCCCTGCTAAACGATACACGGTTGGGACTAGAACCGTTTTACATACTCGAAACCTTCACGCTACCGCGCGATTGACGCCGTATCCTGGCTCTTTCAGGATGCAGATTTATGTGCTGAACTTAATCCTGTAATTTATGTCCTTGAATTCACTGATCGGTGAAGGGAAGAGTGTATGCGTTGCAAATTACGCAAACCTCACTAACGTAGTATGTAAAACCACGCCAGAGTTGTTTCGCTATCACACTGTTGATCTTCGTCAGCGTCGTGCTGAAGAATATATTGGATTGACTGAGACCTTGTGCTCCAACAAGGGGGCATCGTCGGGAATGAATGACCAACGCGCTCTGTTCGCGGTCAGTGCAGTGGCGACCTCGATCGTTATTATTCAATACGCACACACTACGGCGAGATGGTTAGTATTGTCTTTTATTCGCTCGATGCTCTGGCATTTGGGTGCAGATGTGCTCGTAACACCTTGCAAGTTCGAACCTAAACATCCGAGCCACCTCTGTAATATGGCCGTCTCCATTTCGTGAGCCGTCGACTTTGGTGTTGTGTACTCTTCTGCGTCTTCATCGATAATATATGAGATGTGAAAGATTGGTCGAGGTCTACCACCGCAGGTAGTGACCCCACTAGTACATCCTGGTCCTCACGTTTCAGCTGTGGACCGCTGGACTAGGGTGAGATATCTGCCCTTTGTTCTCAAACCAACCGTACTGTTCCTTTGGCGTGCCATAAAGTGCACGCGGCAAACGTGTCCCTGACAGGAAGAGGGCGAGCGAATCGATAGCTCTTGTCTAGTCACTTCAACGCCTTCGTATAGAGGCACCGTTGTGGTTTTTGCTTAGATGTCATTGTCAAGATGTTATTTGTGGTCGCCCGGAGTAGTTCCGCGCGGTTTGTTCCGTCTTCCAAACCCAGACGTCACCCATCTTGGTTGCCGTTGTTCTCGCTCCAGACCTACTCAGAGTACTCCTCATTCAGATATAGTGCACCGCGACATGGTCATAAGCTACTAATCGGTGCAGGTATATAATTTTAGTCGCTTTTGATATCGCACCGGGGAGGACTCGTGCCTTCCTTAGCCCACATTATTGTAAATGCGTGTTTCCCGACACTTCTGCCCAATCGAGGTTTACACTGTAACACGGTATTTCTCGATAGGGCCCCAAACGATATGTTTTTACTTCATCAATTAATAATTTATTTGCGGTCTTTCGTTCAAATACCATTGTGGTAGGTTTCCTCGATAACATGCGCTATAAAATGCACTTTGAATACCCAGCAAAGTGCCGGTGCCTATCTCTGATCAACCCCAACCAGTCTTCGATTGTGCCGTTCTTGTACATCTTACATGTGCAAAAGCAGCCCAACCACGATTATACTCAAGCTCAGCCCAATCACCTTCGATCTCATTGCATGACCGGTCCTTCCGTCCCCGACAAACGACGTTTAGGGCAGGCTCTCCATAAATAACGCCTCGTGGGTAGATATACTGCAGTTGAGTTTGGAATACTGCAAGCATGTGCGTAGGTGAAATGCCTCTGACCGTCGTGCACCCAGCATTCGCTTCAGAGTGCTCTTAGTCAGAGGTCACCAATAAGGCAGTATGAAAGCTGACCTGTTGCCACGCCTCCGATAAGGCATTCCCACGTCCTCATCGCATACGGTCCACTGCTATCGAAACACTCCGAAGCATATAACATATAACCTCTCGATTATTAAGGTATTCATTGCACAATATAGACATCTTGTGTACAATGCCTTCGCTGGCTACATTACAAATATCGGGTTTTCCCCCATCATGTCTAGATGAATCACACGATTGCAACACACGAGCACTCGTCGTCAACAACACTTCTCTTAACACAGATTCGTTGCATTATGAACCACATCGATCGACGTCTTCCACGGCTTGGAAACCCGTCAAGGTCACAGCTTCAAACACAAATCAACTGTGTCCATTGCCGTATCTTCAGGTGCCATTTACGGCTCTTCATCGGAGATCAGCATCGTCGGTAGCGCCATTTTTGGATACAACATGGTTCATTCTGACGGAGGTAAGGAATGACGCGGGGCTAAGATTGTTTCGAATTGTTGGTGACTAACTCTTGTATTTCTAACGGACCGGGGGTTAATGTATTTAGTCGAACTTGACACCAACAACTCGAAGTCCAGACTATTGACCTTTACGTTTGGTTGGTGTTTCTTTTCCAAACGTGTCCGTACACGGTACCAAGCGAACTTGGCAATGACGCGTTCTAGAATAGGGGGTGGTATAGTTTTTCCAAAAACAATCTGACTGACCCTGCTCCTCTATTGAGGAACTGTTCAACGCAGTTCGAAAGCCATTTGTGTTTTCCAACGTTATTCGTATCGATTCACCGTGTCAATGGCGGCGGGCATTATTGTGTACTTTTGATATTTCTCCAAGTCGAATGAGGGTTGAGATATAAGCTCCTCCACTGAAGACATTCAGGTACATTTAGTGCTACCTCTCACGTAGCGTGTGTCCAAAATTTCCTGAAGGAAAATGAAAAAGGCCGATCGACCACGATTGTGACCAGTAACATCGGTCAGCACATACACGGTACTTTTGAGCCGACAAACATGGTTTCACCACCTCTCACAGGCAGCATACGTTCAAATTGTAGAGTCTTTTGCAAAACCCCTGCACGCGAACGATTCTCTTTTGTCTGTTCGTTCGGAATTTGTTTCTACTGACTCTTTATCTTGGTGTCTCGGCATTATATGCACTCAGTACATAACCTCGTTGGGTAGTAGTTTTTTCCGTGGCTCATGTGTGGCGTATAGCTTTCGATCCCGGCTCATGTGTTTTTTTTATATTTCGACCAAATGGTAAAAGGTCTGTAGCGTCTGAGGACAGTGGGGAGGCAACTCGGATTGACTAGTGCTACGGTAGGGGCGGTGTACTCATGTCATGAGTAGCCGTATTCATATGACCATTGACCCTCCCATCCATACAACGCCGGGACGGAGCACGTCCCGTTTTCAACGACAAGGCAGACATCGCGTGCTCCAAGCGCGAAGCGCCGTAAGGTGTTCGGCGAGTCGCATGAAGGGTGAGCTGCATCTTACTAAGAACCACTTGTGAGGCGGACCTCCGCACCTTGTGCGTACTTTCTTGCATATCGGATGACAGCTTCGAATGAAACAATTTGTTTTCTGGTTTGGTCACTTCCAGAGGCAGCAATCGGTATACTATGGAACTGCCTCGTAGGTGCCTTACCATATACACACTACGTGATATCATCCTCCTTTGGTAGTAGCGGCTCCGCTAAGTACAGATTTTTAAATGGGGGACCCCGTAATATCGTTATTGACGGCTGAACAATCAGTATTCTCGATCGACAACTGCCACCTGTTATTATATGTCACTCGGCATCAACATACTATTTTCCTGCTACGAGTTGATCCTGTGATGGAGCCTCCGTTTCATTACTAGTACCTTTCCAGCGCATGCTACCGCCGCATAATAGACAGCTTGTTGACTGACCGATTCCCGTCACCTTGACGATGTACCAGGTGCGTCGCAGATTATCCACATTCCGTCTTAATACTGAAAGGGAACGTAGAACAGCCGGGTAGAACAACCGTGAAAGTTATTTCCTATTGCTTGTGTAGAATTTGGCGCCGAAAATTGGACGTTCATTCTCTGTTGCCCACGTCGTTTTTATCGTATCATGCAGCATACACAAACCTTATCAAAACACTGAAAGGGGTAGTCAATAGTTCCAGGGTAGTAATGTGACTGGGGTCCACTCGCTATCGGTGGTTCGGGGATAGAACACATACCACGCTGTGAAGAGGTCACGCAGAACTACGATTGCCTTTCCTGATTTGTTTTTCCGACTGATGGGGGTGTTGTTTCTAACTGAGGAGATACCCAATATCATTCGAATATCATATGTGTTTTTCAATATCATGAGGATCCGTACCTATGCCGTGAGGACGTTCATCTGGTTCTCTCTCTTGCTCACATTTGATATCCAGGGCAGGTACAGAGGTCTTTAAGTCAGGAGCCTTGGGGACGTGGCAGTGCATTAGACTCGTGCCGTAGAATGGGTTTGGTCTCCAATCCTACTGTGATGGTACTCGCTCACACTCGATAGCGGTATATCGCACCGTTAATAGAAACACACACAAAACAATGCATATACCTTGCCTAAATATTTACTGCACCACGTATTCATGTAGTGATAGTGCCGTGTTCAATCTTCTTCTCGTCGTTGTTGGGTAGTGCACACGGGGTCGCAGGTACTGCTAGATTGTGGTTTTCGTACATACTGTTGTCGCATTCCCTGATTGCAGAGTATCGATCGTTTATGACAACTCGGTCCTGAACGACGTTGACGATTGCTTTATTGTGATAGCCCCCAATATGGATATTTAGTTTTATAGCTCAGAGGGTTCAGCATCCCCACTGGACAAGTCTTACAAAATGTGTGCACCCCATTTGTCCGGGCCTCTTAACTGATGAGGTCTTAATCGAACGAAAACAATTACAGCTATTGATGCCGAAAGTGCAACCCGATGAGCAATCGCGTGGCTAAATTATACAACTACAGTAATGACGATGCATAACTCTATCGACACTTGATAGTTCCTCAGGAAAGTGGCCCCGTCGGTGTGAAGCGGTTTCGCCAACAAGTGCTACCTCTATGGTAGCACCCGTCACTGCCCTTTGGTCTGCATCGACATGATTTAAAGGCTCACGCTCACGCGCTCTTTGATAGACAATCTTATCACAAGGACACATCCTTTCCAGTGCGAGCATGCCTTCAGGGGGACTCGAAGTCGTTAAACCGACCTAAGTGTGTACTTGCTTGTTTCGTCTACCAGACCGCCGGGAACGCACTATGTTGATACGAATGTCGACCCGTATTGCTGAACGTCACCATTTAAGGCGTTTGGAGCAAGAGTTCCACTAGTACCTCGCAGGAATGATGGTTTGTGCATCGTTGTTTGCCTGCCGTTCAGATCCTGATCAATGACACTACGACTGGCCCTGTTTGGTCGGTTTACCGGGGTGAACAGCATTCTTTCAACACTTGTGAGCCGTATATTTCCCGCGAGATATGTACATAGATTTTGTTGCTGTGAAACATACTAACAGCTACATTCCGGATAATGCTGGACAGAACTGTATGCTGTACGACGACCCCAGATATAGCTCCTGTTGCTCACACCACACTGGCGCACATTTTGAGACCGTTCAGGCATTTGTGCTAGTATCTTGTCGAGATTTTGCGAGAGCAAGGGTTTTGTTTTTTTCACAGTGTGCGCCATGCGCTAAGGCGCTCGAAAAACGCAAAAACGACTAGAGCAAGGAAAACGGCACCTTAGACTTCGTCTCCCTAAGCAAAAGAAGTCGAATCTCGTCCTGCGATAGCTCCAGTTGAAAGTCATTTCGATCGAGTTTTCGAAAGGATATTTCCAATTTTCCAATGGATTCGCGTTTTTCTCCCCGAACCATAAAACCAAAACATCGTCCAACTCCAAATATTGATGTCATGAGGATTGAGGAGAGGTCCTCCTGATTCCTGCAGAACATGAGCTCTCCTGCCGATGGTGCTGGTTGCTGGTGCTGCGGCACCGAAAGAGTATCGAACAAATCTGGACGTCAAACCTCGGCAGGCGACGACATTAGATATTCTCATCCGTACGAGCGAACACGGTGTCGCTAAGGTTGACTGTTACTGGAGACGAAATCGCAAAAACAAACAGGACTTCCCCATTATGGTTTTGAAACCCACACAGCCGCTGGAAATATCATTTTGTGTGCCGCAGAAACAAATAACTGTGCTTTCCGCACACAAAACCTACCGCCACGGAGGATTCCTCGCCGCCAAGGCCACGATACGACGTCAAACCTTCGAGGCCGTAAGCTTCACTGCTCTGGCAGTAATCGCTGTCAGGTTTGAAGGCCGTTGATCTTGTGTAGCTGCTGTTATCACTGGAGACGTGAAAACCTGGCCCATTTCTAGACGATTATTTTTCAGACGGAAACGGGGCCCTGTTCCGTCTGGAAAACAATAGTCCAAAAATGGGCCAGGCTCTCACGTCTCCAGCGAAATTTCCAGGAAAAACATTGCCAACGGTCCTCGAACTTGGCAGCGAACACTCTCAGAGCAGTCGATCGTACGGCCTCGAAGGTTTGACGTCATATCGTTCCCTGTGGGGCAAGGAATCTTCGGCGACGGTTGGTGCTGTTTGCGGAAAGCGCAGTTTTTTTACGTGCGGGCAGTGATGGGAAATGGCTCATGTCTACCGACGGCACTACCCTGGGGTTTCTACACGATGAAGGGAAATCCTGTTTTGTTTTTCGATTTCTTCTGCCATAAGAGTTAGCCTAAAAGAGGCGCCTTCACGGAAGTGGCGAAGCAGTTCAAGTCGGACGGGCGCTGCGGGCCGGGGATGTGTTGCTCTCGTCGCCTATCCATTGAATGACCACGTCATCACATGTCATCCCATTTCACGTTCAGCAGCAAATGCCATCCGTTGGATGCCTTTTTTCGCAGTATCAATGGCATAAAAGAAAAAACAAACTGTAGCTTTTCTGCTTCCGAGGGGAAACCCGAGGAGTTTAGCATGACATCCACTTTTTGTACCCTTGGCTTTTTTTTACTGTCCTATGGTTGTTGAATCAACATATTTGCCCGTCTTTGGGTACGAACCAGGCACACACTGTGCCAAACGTTTAAATAGTCCTTATATTGTGCACTATTCCAAAAAATGTCTAAACCCGGGGAATACTTCCGACCATCCGCTGTTTTCTTTCCGTTTTTAGTTTTTCCTGTCCCTTGGCTGCTCAACCAACGTGATTAGTTATCTGTAGGTGCAAAGCAGTCGCATGATATGAATAACGTGCAAAACGGTATGTACATATTATGCACATAACCCGCGGTCCCCATTATGTGAACCAAAGTGGTATTGGTTGCCCGATCCTCTGGCGCACGTCGAACAGTACGGTACCGGTGGTTGAGCTCGATACCCTTAATAGTTACATATAAGTATCAGGACCTATTAAAAACTTTGCATTGCTAACTGCTCGTTTCGTTTGCATCTGTGTTACTCGCCATTCACCTTGTTCTACAGAGTCTGTCACAATAATTGTCAACGTGTGAACTGTGAGCCCCGCCTTCTTTCTCCAGTACTACATGACTGCGAAGATCGTACACGGTAATCGCTCTGGCTTCAATTCCGCGGTTGGTCTTAGACCATTTCTGTAGTCGTGGCTATAAAATTCGGTTTTGAGAAAAAAGGAAATATGTTGTTCAGTTACCGTAGGTCCACCAAACCTTGGCTATGTACTATATTGTGAATTCCGAACCTGTCGTTTTAGAACACTAGCGTACGAACTCGCTGAATGGTTTGACGACGAACGAACCTGCTGGGTGTTACGCCTATTACAAACGGACCTAACATGATTTGGTTGTTTTCAATGTGTTGAAACTGGGGTTTACCGCTAATACTCTTCTACTGCGGGTAAATGTAGGTTTCGGCCAACCGTGATTGTATACGCGCGCATTCAGTTGATTGCGCCTGCAGTCAGCACGCCCTCGTCAGGAGCATACCACGTTTGCGAATGCCAGCAAGGCTTCGTGCCAGTATCCCAAAAATCCCATTCTCAACATGTGTACGAGGTACGGTGTATTAGGACACTCTAGTGGTTAAAAGTCGTACAGCGACTTTCCTGGACCAGACCTAGCCTGACTCCTCCACAAACACCCTCACATCCTGTCCACCTGTTGCGTTCGAGGATAGTCTTCTAAAAACTTATCACATGGGTTACCACGCGAACTACGGCGTGAACAGCTGGGCATTTTCCGAACCCCTCGGTTATTCTACCAGCAATCACCGTCCCACTTCGCTCTCGCAGATTGTCATACCATGCGCTACTATAAGTAGTGCCACCAACACCGGATTCTGCCCCTGATAAACGATACGCGGCTAGCACTACTTCTGTTGTCCAGACTTGTGTGATCATCTCTGCCGTGCAGTGATGGTCGTGTGCTGGCTTCTTCCGTATACGGACGATAGGCTGAACTGCCCTCTCTGAGTACATGTCCTCGTGTTCGTTAAAGGTAGAAGGTAGAAGGTATGCGTGGCCAACGCCGTAAACCTCACTACTGAACGATGTGGAACCGCGCCAGCGTCGTTTAGGTAACACACTGTCGACATTTGTCTGTATCGAACTATATCTGGTATGTAGTATGAGCTGCAACTTGTATTGGGTTGGTGTCGTAGCACACATGCCTGGAGGTGGTTTTGTTGGTCCGCATATATATTCAAGGGTGAAACCCCCCTGTTTAGATACAACCATGCAGACAAACAATTCCATGCCAGTGGATGGGCGAACCTTACGTACTCACCTATACGCTTGAAAACACAGAAGGTATAGGCCATGGTTCGATATGGGTGTGAACCGGGAATCAGCAACTGATAGTGTGTGTACGACGTGCACTCGTGAGTAACAGCATGACCCCATCTATACACGAACCCATCGACAAAGGAGAGCTGCACTGCCTACATTGTGATGTACTCCGCAGTAACGTGCTTACAGGTTTTAGTGCGTAGGATTTTTTTATTTGTTTTGCTCATCCCATCTAGTATTTTCGCACTTTTTCTTTCCCCTTCTCCCTCTCCAGTCGTAACTTAGATCCGGGGTCACTCAGAAGGCTCTTCTCCCTCCTCCCCACTACGGTACGCGCCTTCATTAGTATCGCGATATTTGTTCAGCACTTTCTTCCCTTGTCGACTCACGTCGAATTGTGCTTACCCACGCTATGAAGCGCTCTCGGCAGTTGGTGTTTCAGAAAAGAACATAACCATACCGAGATTCGAACCGCTGCCTCTAACCTTAGTAGTCTTCGAGGTTAACCGCTTGACCACCGGGGCGACCGGCTCTGATACAGACTATCCTGGTCTCTGCGATAACACAATGTGTCTTAGCGGTAACATAATTGACGGTATTGTGCATCTACGGAACGACTTTAACTCGTCGTCAAGGCACCATCAAGAACGTCGATGTGATTTGTTTCGGATAAGGAAGCGGGGGAATGTGGAGCGTCATTCCTTAATAAAACACCCTCTGACGACACAGTTGCCGAAGACCTGGAGACGGAAATTCGACTTCCAGTAATGTTGTTCGATCATATGTAGCCCGGAGAGTATCAAAGCTTAAAACTGGTGGTGTGTAATTCCGCCTTTGCACCAAAAATAGGACGGTTTGGAGAGCTATACGTCACGATGCTGTAAGGCAGCCTGGCACCACGAATAGAACGCCGGCGGCCTAGCGCTTCACTCGGAAAGTCTGGTTGTCTACGCTGGAAGGGGAAGTAGAGGCTGATGGTCTTTTGTTACAGTTTATTATCGTGGTACATGGCTGTGGCTTGTATATAATAAATTAAAATACACTACAGCTGTGACATATAGGATTTCGGCGAACCTCATATTTGCCAAAGTTGTGTGTGATTCTCCAGATCGCGCGTGTTACGGGTTGTATATGTCCTCATGAAGGACATAGGTCGGCGACTCCCCTTAGTGCTAGTTATCAACGGGGTCAACAGTATTATACGATGACGTCGGTCTTAATCAAGCTGTGCACGGAAACTCTAAACTTCTTACACGGGAACAAAATCTGACTGCTATGGGACGGAAAACGTTATATATATGTAGTCTAACTACCGGTATGGGGACGGGGGACGGGGAACGGGAGGGGTGGGGTGTGTGTGGTTTGGGTGATTGTAGATAGTGTTTAGATCGCACACCTGCCCATACGGTTTGGAACCTATAGAGATGATGGGGATCAGGCGTGTCGTGTGGTGTTATAATGTTTTCGTTCTGAGTGTTTGTCAATGATGTTCAATTCGGACTGTTTTTCTGACCGGATCCCCAGGGTTGGCTTTTGGAACAAATGGGTCGGCGTTGTAACCCTTCCATCTCGAGAGGTAACTGAACATTGATAGTGAGCAGATTATGAAGGCAAATACATAAATTCTCATACCGATGAGATAACTTCATGTGTAACCTCGTCTACCGGGTTGTCGTCGAACCAATTGGCCGTCAACCAACACAACGGCCGTGTGTGGGGTTAAGCGGTGGCCTCATCCAATGCGGTGAATATCTGGTTTGACGGTTGTCGGTTTTCAGAGAAAACACAAAAACAACATTGCCGGCCTGCTCTGAATGACCAACATGTCGGTTGACATAACCGTACAGCACGATCAGCTAACACACGATCCTTGGTATTCAAAAGGGGAGTTAGGGTGTACTAATCAGTTTTTGTCAACGCTGAAAATAATGATACTACTATGTATCGAAAAATGATACACCAACGGCGACGACACAATAAGGCCGTCAGAATATCGCGACTGAAGCTCACAAGCACTTGCGTCTGGAGATAAAACATATGCAATTTGAGAACAACATGCAACAAGTTGAGCCTTCACCTCAAACACCACTCACGAAGCTATTCCGCGAGGTCGAGGGGGCAATATGCCTTTTGCACTTCGTCAACATCAACGTGTAATATATTTCCCAGTCTACCTTGCGTGATCGTTCGGTTTCGGCGTTCTCTACTCGTTTATGGTGGCTACTACAAACCCCCAACCGTGTCCCTGCGTAGTTTGTGAATCAGGTGATACTTCTACTCAAACTTGTTGTGCCGGTACACAAGATAAACCTACGTCGGGACTGGCACACCGATCCGCACTTTGCCGTCCCCACCTGTGATAGCTGAGCCTCTCCGCTCGTAGCTGCTACGCTACGTAGCTTCCCTGTGCCCTCGTTGTGCTCTGTTCGCTGGCTGTGACCTACGGGCTATGTATTCCCTTGGCCATTTCCACGAGTATCTTGTAATCACACTAGTTGCCCAAGACTCGCCTGCGATTGTGGGTCAAATTGCCAGCTCAATCGTCTGGCACACGTCGAACAGTGTGGTACTGATGCTTGAGCTCGACATTTTCATCAGTTTCGCATCGGCATCAGGACCACAAAAAACAAGAAGACACCTCCAAATATTATTTCCGTTGATATGTGTGATTCTCGCCATCAACCTGCTTGGACAAAAGCCATGACAATTATTGTTTGGGTGCGAACTGCCGGGGTGCGCCTTCGTTCCGCACTGCATACCTGGGTCGATATTTAATGGGAGTAGCTTAGGCATCGAAACCGCAGTTAGCTTTAACGCAATGTTGCAGTGCTGGTACCATTCACATCTTTGTTGTTGTTAGCGGCGAGGGAAATACTTTTCTTGAATCGGGGGTGGAGTATATTCGGTTGACGTGGTTCGACCAAACTAAGCCATATCCGTCTCCAGGCTTTCAGAATCTGTTGTCCTAACGTCCGCGTCCGAACCCTGTTAGACACCTTGGTGGCGAACGAATCTACTGGAAGGTACCTGGTACACATAGTATAGATTTACCCATGGATCTGGTTTGGTTTTCATTGCATGTCAGGACGTTTTTGGAAACGGAAACGAACCTATGTAAATGTGACGTGAAAGGAAAGGAAACATTGTTATCCAATCGTAGGTGTGAATCATTGCGTGTAAAGTCTAATAGATACTTAAAGTGTACGATTGTGCGATTTTCAACAATCTCGGGGAAACACCGATTTTGATGACCCCAAGGAATCAATATTGCCAGTTTTGCGGTGACTTCCTAACCTGTTTACATACGTCCTGATGTATACATATCGTGTTTGATGTTGAAGACCGTTAATACACAAGAACGTAAGATCGGCGAGATATTTCTCCACTAAATGAACTTTTAGTTGTGGTGACGACCAGGTAGGGGGAACTACGTGATACCCCCCCCCCTCCTCCTCCCGCCCCCCCCCCCTCCCCCTCCTACACACACCGGTATAGAAATACCTCCTCTCACCAAGCCAGTGTTTGAACGTGACCAACCTAGCTTTACCACGTGTTACACGACGAGATGAACACCTCCAGTATGTTCTTTTGTGCGCGTTCGGTGGCGAGCTCCCGATCGCGTCGGGTATTCGTTCCAATCGCCGTTGGATACGTCCCGAACACTGGTAGCTCTTCCACGTGTTTATCCCACAATCAACTTTACCGTTTTAATCACTTGTGTATCGGATATGATGCTTTACCTAGCGTTGTCCTTCGGCCATTAACCCTCACCGTTGGGCAAGAGCTTTTTAGTTGTTTCTTTTAGGTAGAGACCCTCGCCAAGCGGGTAAATGTAGGCTGCGCGAATTATGTTTAGTGTACGCGCGAAATTCCGGGCAGTATACCTACAATCGGTACGCCCTCGTTAGGAGCATGCCACGCATCCCAATGCCAGCGAGCGCGCGCGCTCTATATCGCAACACCTACAATCCAGCTTCTTTCTTGAAAAATCTTTGGCACTCGGAGTACATCCCATGTACACCAAGTTGGGACCGTAGGAGCGAGTGGCACGGTAGCTCACTTAGAAATGGACGTAATTTATGTTTGATGAAACCCCGTCACAAAGGGCTCCATATCTGTATATATGGCACAAACCGAAAAGCACGTATTCCTTCGAGCTAAAAGAATAGGGGTAGCTACTTGCCCGGGTCCCTTTGATAAGCCGAAACAATCGAAACTTACAGCCCCCTCCCCCCACCGTAGCAAACGTCTGGTGCGCACTATCCCCTGCCCCCCACCCACACCCACACACCCATTCTATTGACCACTCTCGAAGGTTGGGTTTTCATAAGTTGGCTCACGCTTGACGACGCTAATTTCTGCAGAGTAAACGACGTCGTATTTTGTGACATTTCTGCTATTTTGGGATGCAACCGCCGTGCTCGTCTTCGCGTACGTCAGTTCTCATACCTGGTCTGCTTGTGCAACTGATCCCGTATTCGCCCCCTCTTCAATGATACAAGGTGGGGACTAGTATTGTTTTCAAAACTTGAATGGTTTACGCTTCCACGAGGTGAACGCCGTATGCTGGCTCTTTCAGTGTTCAGATTTTTGTGCCGAACGTAATCGTGTCATTGTCCTCGAGTTTGCTGATGGGTAAAATGAAGAGTGTATGCGTTGCTAAAGGCGAAACCTCACTACCGTAGTATGTAAGTCCACGCCAGAGTTGTTTCGTTATCCCTTTGATATTCTTCGTCAGCGTCGTATTGAAGTATCCATTGGATTGACTCAGATCTTGTGCACCAGCAAGGGGGTATCATCGGGGATGAACGACGAATGCGCTCAGTTCATGGTCAGTGCATAGCGACGCCGATCGTTGATATTTAATACGCGCACACTACGGAGGAATGGATAGTATAGTTATTTTATCGCTCCATGCTCTGGCAGTTGGGTGCAGGTGATATTAACAAGCGGAAAGTTCGGACCTAAATATACGAGCCACCTTTGTGCCATTGCAGTTTCCATTTCATGGGCCCTCGATTTTACTGCAGTATACGAAGTACTCTTCTTTTCATGATTGGAAATATACCTGTTGTGAAAGTTGTGAAAGGTTGGTCGAGGTCTACCGCCGGACGCAGTGATCCCACTAGTACATCTTGGCCTTCCTGTTTCAACTGCAGACCGCTGGAGTAGGGCTAGATATCTGCTCATTTTACGTCAACCAACTGTACTAGTCCCTCGGCGTGCCGTAAAGTGCACGTGGCAAACATTTTCCCGACTGGATGAGGCCGGGCGAATCGATGGGTTTTGTGTTGTCATTTCGACGCTTCCGTACAGAGGCACCGTCGTGCTTTTTGGTTGAATGTCGTTGCCCGAACGCAATTGGTGGTCGCCACGTTTAATTCCGCGCCGCTTGTTCCGCGTTGTGACTCCCGACGCTATCCATGTTGGCTACGGTTGGTTTCGCTCCAGACCTAGCAAGCGAACTCCTCACTCAGAAATAGCGCACAGAGACATGGTCACACACTACTATTAATGACCGGTGCATGTAAAATATTTCAGCCGCTGTTGATCTCGCACCGACGAGGACAGGTGCCGCCTCTAGACCCGATTGTTGTCAATGCGCGTTTCCGACATTTCTGCCGAATCAAGGTTTAAACTATAGCACGGTATTTTTCGATAGGGCCCCAAACGGTGTGTTTATGTTTCGCTACTGTTAAATGTATTTAGAGTTTGATAGTTCAACTACCATATTGTCGATAGTATGGGCTCTAGAATGCATTTAGAAACCTAGCAAATATTTAGTATCAAGCATTCAGAAACCCCAACCTGTCTGCGATTATACCGTTCTAGTACATCGTATGTGCGCAACAGCGCCCCAACCTCGATTATTCTCAAGCTCAACTTGATCACCTTCGATCGCATTCTACCACCAACCCCCCCTACTTCGTCAAGCGACGTCTAGCGCAGCCTCTCGACAAATATCGCCTCGTGGGTAGATATGCTGCTGTTGAGTTTGAACTACTGCAAGTATGTGCGTCATCGAAATGCATCTCACCGTCGTACACCCGACATGCGACTCAGAGTGCTCTTCGTCAGAGCTCGCAAGTAAGGTAGTGTCAAAGTTGACTTTTTACCGCGCCTCGGATCAAGGCATTCCCACGTCTTCATATCAGGTTCCGCAAATCTTGATACTTCAACTCGCGGTCCGAAGGTATAGAAGCACTCAGGATCAAACATAGTTGAGGATTATTCATGTCTTCATCGCACAATATAGCCCCCCTGACTACGATGCCCTCGCTGGTTACATCATAAATATCGGTTCCCCTTCGTCATGTCCACTACATGAATTACGCAATTACAATACATGAACACTCGTCGTCAACAACACTGCTGTTAACTCAGATTCGTTGCATTATTTAAACACCTCCATGTCTTCCCCTGCTTTGAACCCTGTTAAGGCCATAATTTCAAGCACCCACTAACTTCCAATTGTCGTATCTGCAGGTGCCATTTCCGCACGGGATACATCGGAGATCAATATCGACGGTACCGCCATTTTTGTAAGCAACTCGGTTACAAGTGTCGGAGGTGAGGAAGGACGCCGAGCATACATTGTTCAGAAATATGATGAAGAACGCTTGTACATATTTCGGACAGTGGGGTATGGTGTATGGTCGTACATGACACCACCAACACGAAGTCCGGACTATTGACCTTTACGTTGGTTTGGTGTTTCGTTGTCACACACGTCCGTACACGCTACCAAGCGAACTGGGCAATGACGGGTGCAATAATAGGGGGTAGTACAGTTTTTCCAATTATAATCTGACTGACCGGGCCCTTCGATTGAGGAACTGTCCAACACCGTTCGCATGGCATTTCGATTTTCCCACGTTATTCGTATCGATACACCGCGTCCATGGCGGTGGGCATTACGGTGTACTTTTGAAATTTCTCTAAGTCGAATGTGGGTTGAGATTATAGGCTCCTCAAGTGAGGACCCTCTGGAACATTTGGTGCTATCACTTTCGTAGCGCGTGTGCAACATCCCTCAATGGAAAACAAAAAAAGGCCGAGCGATCACGATCGTGAACAGTAACATCGGTCAGCACATACACGGTACTTTCGAGCCGACAATCAATGTTTCACCACCTCTCACAGGCAGCGTACGTTCAATTTGTGGAGGTTTTTGCAGAAAGATTGCATGCGAACGATTTCCTTTTGTCTGTTTGTACTGAAACATCTGTCGTGACTCTTTATCTTGGTGTCTCGGCATTGTATGCGCTCAGCTTTTCACCTCGCTCTGTAGTTGTTTGGTCCCCGGCTCATGTGTTGCTTTCATATTTCGACTAACTTTTACGATATCTGTAGCGGCTGAGGACAACGGGGGGGTAACTTGGATTGTCTCCAATTTATCTTGGCTACGAACGGCCTCATAGTAGTTTGCTGCCAGCAGTACAAAAATATCTGTGCAACGCTATCCGTATCCGTGGTTAGATTTTAACAGCCAATAGCGCTTTTTAGTACACATTTCTACCAGGAGGACCCCACAATATCGCTATCAACTGTTCAACAAACGGTGGTCTCGGTCGGTAACTTCCACCTGTTAATATACGCCACTCGGCATGAACAGAAAATTTCCCTGCTACGGATTGATCCTGTTATGGAGCTTCCGTTCATCAAATTGAACTACCAGGGAATGATACCGCCGCAAAATAGAAAACTTGTTGACAGACCGATTTCCGTCATCTTGACGATGTGTCAGGTGCGTCGCAGTTTATTCGACATTCCGTGTTAATACTGAAGGGATTGTAGAACAGCCGTTTAGAACAATCGTGAAGATTCTTTGCCTTTGCTTGTGTTTCACTTGGGGCCGAAAATTGGACATGCATTCTCTGTTGACCACGTCGTCTTTATTGCATCACTCAGCATAAACCAACATATATCAGAACACATCAACACATGAAGGGGGCAGTCAATAGTTTCAGAGTAGCACCGAGATTGCGGGCCCTTCGCTGTCGGTGTATCGGTGATAGAGCACACGACTCTCCGTGAAGAAGTGACGCACTACGGTAGCCCTTCCTCGTTGTTTTTTTCTGGCCGATGGGCGTGTTGTTTCTAACTGAGGATATACCCAATATCGTTCGAATACAATAAAAAATATCATGACGATCTATACCTAGGCCATGGAAATGTTCATCATGTCGTACTTTCACGTTCGCTAACATACAATATACAGGGTAGGTATGGAGCTCTTTACGTCAGGAGGCTCAGAGAAGTGGCAGTGCCCTAGATTTATAGCGTAGAATGAGTCGGGTCTTCAATCTTACTGTGATAGTACTCGCTCACACTCGATTGCGGTATATCGCGCCGTAATTAGGAATACACACAAAACATTGTATGTGCCTTGCCTATCGATTTGCTGCAATACCAGTTCATGAAGTGCGAGTGCCGGGTTCGATCTTCTGGTTGTTGTTGGGTAGTGCACACGGGGTCGCATGTTCTGCTACTGTAGTTGGTGGTTTTCGTACATACTGTTGTCGCCTTCCCTGCTTGCACAGTACCGATCGTCATGACGAATCGGTCTTAAACGACGTTGACGATTGCTACATTGCGATCTTACCTTTGGTGTTCAGTGTCTGGACAAACCGTTGTCACAAGTGGCTGCTCAATAGCTCTTGACTACGAGTCGAGATAGATGTTTTAGGCTTTTGGTATTACTCTCCCAGCCGGAAGGGCAGATAGAGAGTGATCCCGTGATGCATCATCACCGCCGCCCTCAACCACAGAAATCAGTACTCAAATAACTAAGAATATGCCAATAATCCGAAACGACACGTAACCGTCAATGATGAAAGTGAAATACGAACACCCTCCCGGCTTTTCACGTGACTGTGACGAAGCAAGAATTGAGCACAACTCCATGAGCAAAATAAACGACGGTAGTGAGAGGAAACATGTCCTAACGAGCACAAACCTCTCACAAATCCCCCCCATACAAAACTATTGTCATAGAAATATAAATTACAGTAGTCGCGCCTTAAAAAAAAAAACAAGACTAAAAGTATGAATACCAGAGGTCGCGAGGAACGCCGTTCCCCCGGACTTTTGCCCCCTACTCACGCCATAGATAAAAATATCGCGACGGTAAAGCATAATATACTTTAAATGGCACTAAAAATATGTGAAAACACTAGATCGCTTGTGATTCGACACAAAACAGGCTCTTCTCCCCCTTCCCCACTACGGCACGCGCCTTTGATGTTATCTCGAGAAGCATTCAGCACTTAATTCGCTCGTCGACTAGGGGCGAATTGTGCTTGCCCACGCTATAAAGCGTTCTCGGCAGTTGGTGTCTCAGAAAAAGTAATCTCCATACCGAGATTCTAACCCGTGACTCCAACGTTAGTAGTCTTCGATGTTAACCACTTGACTACGGGGGCGACTACATCGGCTTGAATAAATACCAGATGATAACAATAAACACGCATTACATGGTATGAAATGTCGTTTCCCGTACAACAGATAGTGACTTGATTAAGCACGATAGTTATAGATGATCACAACATACACTACTTACAGGATCGAGAAGGTTATGAGTGATCAACTTTGAAGCTCATACTGCACATTGTCGGAATGCAAATGCTAATAATAATAGATAGTGGTTTGCATACCTGCTTTGACTGCTCCGCTACCAAAACCTTTTCTTATGAAACACCATTTTGACCTGGTTGTACAAATTACCGTGCATGAAATCATCCTGGTATACGAAGTAAACCCTGGATATCCGGTCAGAAAAACATTCTGACATAAATACAATTGACTATTACTGAAAATAAATACAATGGAAAATTTACATGGATTAATATAGACTATACCTATGTAGGGTACGAACATTAGGCTTGAGTAGGTACGGTAAATACAGGTGATACCAGCAGGGTGCGAGTACTAGACGTGACTAAGTACGGTAGTTGTAGGCAATAACAATCAACACGCATTAAATGATATAAAATGCCGAAGCATCACACACACATTTTTTTGTACAGGATGCAAGAGCTCATTATAAGCCGTCTTCCTCTCGAAAGTTGTTTGTGTACTTCATGTGAATGCCCACCAACCAAACCCCTAACATTCACATAAAACACCACGTAGCCCCCGTAAAACATATTTTGTATTGTTGCCATACATAAAATTATGCCTGTGTAAACCCTGATGACCCGGTTAGAAAGACAGTCAGGAAGTAACACCATTGACTAATACTCAGACCTTCCCGAAACGTGCGAGCAGTTAATGCGAGCTAAGCACGACTTACAACAACCCCCCGCCCTCCGACCCCCCCCCGCCCACCC
>JAYJMJ010011933.1:0-23081 GCA_036873875.1 Laminaria ephemera | reverse complement strand
ATGGGTCGATTATTTTTATGGAAAATACTTTTTACAATCTCAAAGGTATGTTGTTGTCGCTGTAATGGGCCCACAAATACTTTATCAAAAGAAAAATTTTTGGCTACTAAATAATTCCCCAATTCGACAGATTGTGCCTCTCCTTTTTGGGAAAGGGCATCGTAGTTATCTGCTCCGAAGGAGGCTTGGGCGTGGCGAAAGAAGTATAATTTGCTCATGTTTAAAAATAATTTTTTAAAGAAGCCAAAAGTATAATAAAAAACTAAGGGAAGGGGAACCAATTTATTGGGTAGACTCCTTTTTATAAGTCAGCCTAATAAATTAGGCGACTACATTACCAAGTAAAAAGTGCACAGAATTTCAAATTTTCAATAAAATTAGGTTTTAAAACCTAAATATAAAAATATTAGTATGCTTTTTTTGTACTTTTGAGAAAAATATTGGTTCACAACTAAAGAAATGATGATTAGATATGCCAAATATTGAAAATTTGGCATATCTTGACGAGTACAACACTATAAAATCATGAAAAAGACGCAAGAGAAAATATTAAAAAACGCCATCAAGCTATTTAATAAAAAAGGAGTGAGTAATGTCCGTTTACAAGATATTGCTAAAAAAGCAGGTATTAGTGCAGGGAATTTATCTTACCATTATAAATTGAAGAAAGACTTAATTGAAGGGGTTTTAGACTATATGACGGAATCGTTCAAAGATATGAGTAGTCAGAATATGACCCATATTGAAAAAAATGATTACACGTCGGTTACTAAAAATTATATCGGTTTTCAAATTAGTCATCGCTTTTTTTATAGAGACATTTTAGAGATTATCAATTTTGTTCCTACTGCCAAAGAATTATTTGAAAAACAAATGGAGCAGGTGATAAATTTCGGCAAAAATGGTATGTATCTAGCCATTGGTAAAGGTTTTATTAAACCAGAACCGCACGAAGGACATTATCATTTCTTCGCCAAAAATATGTGGGCTATTTTAAATTCTTGGCTAGTGGAGCGAGAAGTTTTAGGAGAAGAAAAAGTGAGTATGCACCAAGTGATGTTAGCTATTTGGGAGGCACATTATCCTTATTTTACGGAAAAAGGACAGAAAGAATTTGATAGGTTGAAGAAAGAATTACCCGCTTTGGTTCAATCTGAAATTGTGCCAAATAATTAAATGAATTACTATGGATGTCTTCAATGCTACTCTTGATATCGAGACTTTACAGTCAATTACGCCTATTATTTTTTTAGCTGCTATTATCTTAGGAATTATTGAGCTACTCATCCACTATTATTATAAGAAGATTAGGAATAAAGGAGAAAGAGGGATGACCTTTTTGAGTTTGTTTATAGCAGCGATCTTTGTTAGTTTATTTGGATTTATATTTATACCGATTACTGTTGGATTTTTAGCTGTTAGCGCAAGCCCTTATGCTTTATGGGAGTTGGGAGGTACCGATTCCATCTTAGCGTGGATTGCAGGATTGGTAATTTATGAATTGAGTCATTGGTTTATTCATATGGCCTCGCATAAAGTTCGACTACTATGGTGTATGCACGCGCCGCATCATGCCCCTGAGGATATGAACATTTTTGTCGGTCATAATCTATCCGTTTTTGAAATTGCCTACTTACCAATATTTCTGGGTGCAGTTCCTGCATTACTTGGAGTAAATCCAATCATTATTGTAGCCATTAATATGGTAGACTTGACTTGGAACATTATTATTCATTGTAGTGCAAATATGAATTTTGGCTTTTTAAAACATTTCATCATTACCCCAAACCATCATAGAGTACATCACTCCAAAAATTTGGTCTATATGGATACCAATTATACTACTTTGCTATTGTTGTGGGATACTATTCTTGGCACCAGAGTTGACTTAAAAGAGGAAGAACCACCAATATATGGCATCACAACAACCGTCAATACGGGTAGTTATATGGATACGCATTTAGGCGAGTTTAAGGAATTATGGAAGGATATTAAAAGTGCGCCTAGTTTTAAAACTGCGCTCGGTTATATTTTCTTACCACCTGGTTGGTCACCAGACAAAAGCAAAATTAGTACAGTCAAGGTTCAAAAAATAAAGGCTGGGCTTAGGAAAGCATAGCTATTTATGGGGAAGGGAGCAGGAAAAAATAACCTGCCAGTTGGTAGGAAACTAGTACCTTGGCATCTATTAGTGAATTCATTTGGAAGTTATTGGGCTTGAAATCTCGTCCACCAGTTCCGCCTTTAGCACTTCGATTAATGGCTAGAGAATTTTCAGTGTCTGATGCTAAAGCTCGTCGAGAGTTGGGCTACCAAAATGTCATTTCCTTTGAGGAAGGTATTCAATCGTTAACTACCTGATATTATGACTTCTATCCTCCTTATTTAATGTATATTTCCAGCTTCTTCTGAAAACGGACTACATCTAATTTTACACGCTCGTGCCACAGAACTGCTTGGTATTTACTGATTAAATCGGATAGATTTTTAACTCTTTTTCCTTCCATTCCAATAATAACGTCCCCCTCCTTTATTCCAGCTAAAGCTAATTTGCTACCTATCTTCACTTTCAAAATAACCGCTCCATCCATGCTAAATAAACCCAAAGCCGATTTTTCTTCAGGGGTTTCAATATTTTTAAGTGTTCCACCTAGCCATTTTTTAGTGCTTGCTTTATTTTCTAATAAGGAGTTCAAATTCAATGGGGAAATCTCAGGTTGTTTGGCAATCGTTTTTAATTCCGCTTTTTGAACACCAAAACGAGTCATCGAAAAGTTTTTGAATCCTAATTTTAAGGCTGGTGAATTTTCTTTAACGTTGAAATTTCCTTTTTCAGGATTTGTAAACATCGGATTTCCGTAAGAGCTATTTTGATCCGTATTATTTTTATGTGCAATAGCTAGTGAAGTAGTATCTGGGAATAAGTTAAAATCTATCTCGTTCCCCCACCCTTTAAGTCGGATGTCTGCGTATTTAGACATCATAATATTTTTTCTAAAAACATCTCCGCTATGTGCAAACCAAACATGTGGGTGAAATCCATTATTAAGCATGATATTGTTTTCTACTACTCGATAAAATCCTTCTCGAAGTTTAATTCCTCCATTCAAACAAAGATTATTGTATATCTGGTAATTGGAAGAACCATCGTCCAAATCTATATCCCAACCATGGTCACAACGGAATCGGTTATTACGAATTATGGTCGTATGCATGGCATCCCAATAAGGCATTTGTGGATTATCTGTTACCAATTTTTCAATTACCTTCCATTTTGGATGCCAAAAACGGTCACGCCCCCAAGAGTTGAAAGCTCCGTGGTCTCCAGTTTCTAGAACTGTATTAAATACATCATTGTTTTCAATTATATGTCCTCCCCAAGTACCTTCACTCACATTTATTCCAGCACGAGGCACCTCGTAAATGCTATTATGCTGCACATGAATTTTCATTGCCATAGAAATTTGGACACCCGCTACCTGCTTTTCGACGCGTCCAATTTCATAAATTAAATTATTTTTGGCGGAACAGTCAGCAGGATATAATTCATTAATCGGCCCTGTTATAGTATCTATCTCCTCAATAGGTACAAAATCTCTATAAGTAAAAGAAGGAGAGCGCACCGCACTTGAATCCCCGACAAAACTAATAGCAGACGCACCGCAATTATGAATGTGATTACCAATAATTGCTGTTTTTCGGTTATAGCCGTTTATGAAAATCACATTTCCTCCTAAATTTGAAAATTCACAATTATTTACCGCACACGATTCTGTTCCAGTAAATAAAATAGCTCCTCCTCTGTAAATCGTCCAATCGCTACGTAGCAATCTTTGGTATTCTTCCATGAAAGTTCGCATGGAATGTTGAAAGTGGATACCTTCAATTGTGACATTTTTAACAGGGTTTTCTGGAGTCCCCTCTAATTCAATTAAATGCTTCAAAGTAGTTACTTCTACCAGCGCAGTAGTCAAATCAGTCTCGGCTTCTGCCCATAAATATAGTTTCCTTTTGGTTTTATCAAAATACCATTCTTTTTCACTATCCAACTCTTCCAAAATATTTTCAACCATTCTTAATTCCCGGTGCATAGGCGAAGGTCTGTTATTCTGATGCCCACCAATAAGCATTAATTCGCCCTTCTTATCAACTCCAGTTATTTCATAGTGGAAACCACCCCATCGTCCTTTGTGCATTGCGTGTACAAATCCTCCCTCTGGATTTTTCCAAGTATTTACCCGCTCTTTTGAAATAGCATCTGCAGCATGTCCCTGCCAATAACGGCCATTTTCATCATAATTTGGGTATCGTGCTAAAATCTGTTTTTCCTCATTAATAAACAATTGGTTAAAATCAATCTCGGCTGGAATAGTTGTAACCCATATATTTTTTTTGTAAACTTTCCAGTTTGCTTTAAGTATTTTTGACCCTTTTATAGATACCTTATCTACTCCTTCCCCAATAATAGAAAGGTTATTCAATTGTGGCGTTATCAACAAAGGTTCAGAGAGATGATAATCCCCTTTCAATAAGTGAATTTGTATTAGTTTATTATTACTTTTCTTGATAGTACTTGCTTTATCAAGTGCTTTTTTTATAGTCTGGACGGGCATTTTCAGGCTACCAACATTACTATCGTCTCCTGAAGGACTTACATAAATTTTGGTCGTAGTTGGTGGAAGATTAGGGAGGGAATGATATTTTATAAAATCCGTCACCATCCGTGGTGTTTCAATGGAAAAATGGTACCCTTTTGAGGTTTGCGTTCCTTCCGTACAAGGAATCACTATAGAAAGTAACAGAAAAAAGAGCGTATTGATAAATTTACTCATGACGTTGAATCCTATTTAGATTTCTCTAATTTTGTACACACTCAAAACATCTTTTTTAGCGGTCAGAAATTACATCACTCCATCTCTTCTATCCTTCTCCCGTAAAATTAGGCGGTCGCTTTTGCAAGAAGGCAGTAACCCCCTCAATATTATCTTTTCCAAAAATAACTTTCGCTTGCTCGGCAGCCTCTAAATCCATCGTATCATTTAAACTATGCGTCAGTGCATAATTGACGATTTTTTTGGTAGCCACAATCGCTTTGGTAGGGCCATTTGCTAATTTATGAGCGAAGGCCATCGCAGTAGCAAGCGTTGCTTCTTTAGTCGCTAATTTATTGACCAAGCCTAAGCGATGACATTCCGCAGCAGGAATTTTTTCGCCGCCTGTAATAATTTCCATCGCTTTATTATAGCCAACTGCTCTAGTTAAAAACCAGCTTGACCCTGCATCTGGTACTAGCGCAATATTGATAAAAGCGTAGCGCATACAGGCGGAGTCTGCCATGAATTTGAAGTCACAAGCCAAAGCAATTCCTAAAGCTGCTCCTGCACAATTGCCATTGATAGCGGCTATCACTGGCTTTTCCATATATACGATTCGCTTAATTACATTCGCATACGTGAGCATCAAATCATCTCTTACATCTAGTGGAGACATTTCGCCGCCACTCATATCTTTTAAATCTGCTCCCGCACTAAAACCTCTGCCTGCACCTGTAATTACGACGGCTCTTACTTCTTTATCATTTGAGCATTTCCCCAAGGCAGCCATTAAAGCATTCCTCAAGGCTAGGGTAATTGCATTGTAATGGTCAGGACGGTTCAAGGTAATCACGCCTACTTTGCCTTCTTTTCTGAATAGAATAGGCGAGGTATCTACTGTACTTTCTTTTATCATAAATTGATTTTAAAGAGTAATTCTCTATCGTACACTTTTAGAATAGAGAACAGAGAAGCGAGAATAGAGATAGTTTTCGTTTACAATCGAAGGAAAATCGTTTTCATTTTTAATTGCGTATAGATGAAAGAAATCTGGGTTTGTTTTATCGTTTCCGTGCAGTTTAATCATTGGTCAGTTCGTTAAATAACTTATTTATGACCAACCTTTTTCATTGGAATAAGTCTCGTAATTGGAAGTATGAAAATAGTTAAAAGGTTTGCCTGTTTTTAATTTGAAAGCGTTGGCAGCTAGAGAGAGGATGGGTTCAAAAGTTAAATCTTTAGGCATTAATATTGGATTTGCTAAAATAGCATCAAAAGCAGCTTGACCATTCGCCACTACACAACATCGAGCATATAAAAACTGGTCAACAGAAAAATATTTTCCTTCTTGAAAGGCATCTGAACCAGTATTTTGGGCATATTTTTTTCCATCCAATAAAAATAGTTTTTTGGCTAGAAAATCTTGAAATTGATAAATAAATCGAATGGGTTGAGCTGCTAATTTTTTAATAGCAGGTGCTAAAACCGCCGCATTAGCTCCTTTTTTTGACCAATCAAGTGCATTAATAATTTCCCAAAAAAGTGGTTCACTTAAATGGTTTAATTTATTAGGAGGACTCACATTTATTTCTAACTGTCTGTTGCCATACTTCTCTTTTATCTCCTTAATAAATTGAGGCGTTAAATCAGCTACATTTATTGTTATCTTGGCAGTCATTTGTTATATAGTTTTCCCGAAAAGTATTTTTTCGGTAGCATCTTATCAAAATTTAGATTCAACTTACTTGCAATATAACTATTTTTTGGTAATGCTGGTTCTTTTCTATCTGCTTAAAGGGTTTCATTTTGGATTATTAAAGAGGTTTTAAAAAGCACTTTTTGGATTTTCTTTTACCATTTTTTAAATATAGCTTAGACATTCTTATCTGATCAGTGTAACAGTAAACGCTACTCAAACAGGAATGTCTAAGCTACAGACAAACTTTAATATCTTTTCCTTCTTTTAATTAATAAACGCACCGTCCACATCCAAAGTAATCCGATCTTCGCTCAATAAGCGATCACGCAATGCCTGTATTTTTGGCAACTCATATTCAAAATAATATTTCATCGTATGCACCTTTCCTTGATAAAATAAATACTCTTCACCTGCTGCTTTATTATCAATGGCATTTTGGGCAACAATGGCTTGTTTTAACCAAAGCCAGCTAATGGTCACCAACCCGAAGAATTCTAAATACAAAGTAGCATCTGATAAGAATACCTCTGGTTTATGTTCCATTGCTGTTTTCACCAAATGCATCGTCGTTTTTTGTAAAGTCTGAGTAGCGGTTGCTAACTGATGCCCATATTTTTTTAAAGCATCCTTTTGACTAGCTGTATCAATTGTCTGTTTTACTTCAGCAACGAATAAGTTCAAGGCTTTTCCATTTTGCATCATCACCTTTCTTCCTAAAATATCCATCCCATGAATGGTCGTCGTCCCTTCATAAATCGCATTGATGCGTATATCTCGATAATATTGCTCTAATGGAAAATCATCCGTATATCCAGCACCACCCAACACTTGCATCCCTGCACTAACAGCTAGATTTCCCCATTCAGACGGAAAAGACTTCACCATAGGCGTTAGTAATTCTAATAATAAATGGGCTTTTTCTTTTTCTTCGCCTTCCGCATTTTCTGCAATATCAGCGTAATAAGAGCATAATTGAACTAGCGCAATACTCCCTTCTGCAATCGACTTTTGAAACAATAACATTCTTTTTACATCCGCATGTTCGATGATGAGTACCTGTGGCTGGGCAGCGTCTTTATTAGAAGGATGGCGACCTTGTGGACGCTCGTTCGCATATTGTAAACTGGCATAATAGGCGGCACTAGTTATCGCTGCGCCCATAGAACCCGTTCCAATTCTAGCCTCATTCATCATCTGGAACATGTAGGGCAAACCTCTGTGTGGTGCCCCTACTAAATAGCCCTTGCAATCCTCTTTTTCTCCCAGCATTAGATGCGCAGCGACATAGCCCCTTTGCCCCATTTTTCCATACAGCCCAGCAGTCGTTACATCATTACTTATTTTTTCACCCTCGGCTTCTCGATATTTAGGAACAACAAATAAAGAAATTCCTTTTGTACCAAGTGGCGCACCGTCTATTCTAGCTAGTGTTAAATGGATGATATTATCCGCATCTTCATAGTCTCCACCAGAAATATATATCTTCTGCCCTTTTATGGCATAAGAACCATCTTCATTTAGAGTGGCGGTAGATTTCACATCCGACAAAGAACTACCTGCTTGTGGTTCTGTCAAAGCCATTGTTCCTTGCCACTCTCCTGCTACCATCTTGGGAATATAGGCGGCTTGCAAGTCCTCACTACCAAAGTTTCTAATTAAATTAGAAGCCCCATCTGTCAATCCAGCATACGCTACTGCATTCGCATTTGCGGCGTGCATGATTAATTTACCTGTATTGAATAGCAATTGGGGCATTTGCTGTCCCCCTTTATCATACGACACATAAGACCCATTCCATCCACTTTCCGCTAACGCTTTAATAGCTTTTGGTAAGCCTGGATGCACTTTTACGGTACCACTTTCCTCGTCGTAGTAGGCTTTTTTCTTATCCATCTCTCTAAAAATAGGATATAGATACTTGTCAGATAAATCCTTTGCAGCCGCCAAGGTCATATCATAAGCCTCTGCATCATAATCTTGATATTTCGGTAAGTTATTGATTTTACTCAAATCGAAAACTTCGTGTAGCATGAATTTTAAATTACGCATGCTGATGTATTTTTTTGCCATTTGTCTGTTTTTTTGTGAAGTAGTAAGTATAAAATAGTAGTATACTTTCTATTTGACGGCTATCTTTTGCGGTCAATATCCTAATGGTCTACTTTATTTTGAATCAGGTACTTATAGCTTACCCTTTCGTATAAGCCATTGCAATCCATTCTGCTACACAAGCAGGTTTTTCTTGTCCTTCTATTTCGATGACCAAACCCAGTTTATACTTGGCTGCATTTTCTTTTTGCTCATACGCTAATATGCTAATTCGCCCTCTAATACGTGCATCAACAGGCGTAGCATTGATAAATCTGATTTTATCAAATCCATAGTTTACGCCCATTACCACATTCTCAATGGCTAGACATTGATACGAAAAATCAGATGCAAAGGATAACACTAAAAACCCATGTGCAATGGGCGTTTTATAAGGAGATTCTTTAGCTGCTCGTTCTGGGTCAACATGAATCCATTGTTCATCGTTTGTCAATGTAGCAAAATCGTTAATGGTCTTTTGGTCAATTTTTACCCACTCACTCAAGCCAACTTCTTTACCAATATGATTTTTTATATCGGCGAGTTGTTTAAGAGTGGTTTTGTAAGATGTATTGGTCATTGTATTAAATTGATTGTGTGATTGTGTGATTGTGTGATTGTGTGATTGTGTGATTGTGTGATTGTGTGATTGCAAGATTGTGTAAGTCAAGTATACAATCAAACAATCTTGCAATCACACAATCATTTAAAGTTGTTAACTTATTTTGTCACACTACTTATCACCAAAATTAAACTAAAATGATTGCAGCATATCTGCTCTTGTTATCAAGTGGAACATTAGGAATTTTCTTAGGTGCTCAACTTGCAGAAGCCGTTTTATTTGTGCCACTTTGGAAAAGCTTATCAGCTGACGACTTTTTTAAGTTCCATCAAACTTATGGTAAAAAGATGTACTATTTTTTTGCGCCATTAACTATTATTGCCACTCTTTCCTCTTTAATTGCCGTCGGATATGGTATGGTTTATCACTCCGATCAACAACTCCTTTTGGTGGTAATGGGAATTGCTACGCTATTATTTTTTTCAACTTATTTTTTGTATTTTAAAAAAGCAAATAGGAGCTTTGGAAAAAGAAGTCTATCCAATCAAGAACTTCCTTATGAATTAGCAAGATGGGAGAAGTGGCATTTGGGAAGGATCGTTTTTGAATTTATTGCCTTTATTTGTTCGCTACTGCTACTTATGAAATAATTTCTTACCATACATCAATTTTTTAGTGCTTAACCGACTAGTATTTTTGTGGTTTCATTAGGTTATTATTAGGAGTTTTTAAAAAAGTACTTTTGCGGATAATTAAAAATTATAAATAAATTAAAAAACAAATATGGAACTATTAGACAAATTAAAGTGGCGATATGCGGCAAAGGCAATGAATGGCGAAAAAGTACCACAAGAAAAAATTGATAATATTTTAGAAGCTATATCCCTTGCGCCAACTTCAAGTGGATTACAGCCCTTTGAAGTCTTTGTAATTACAAACCAAGAGGTAAAAGAAAAAATTAAGCCAGTCGCTTGGAATCAGTCTGTGATAACAGATTGTTCGCATTTATTAGTATTTGCTGCTTGGGACACCTATACCGCTGATCGAATTAACAAACAGTTTGATTTGACCAATACGATTAGAGGATTTAAAAATGAGGGCTGGGAGAATTATCGCCAAATGCTATTAGGCAGTTATCCTCAAAAAGATGCAGAAGTCAACTTTAATCATGCGGCTAAACAAGCGTATATTGCTTTTTCACATGCCATAGTTGCTGCTGCATTTGAAGAGGTGGACAGCACGCCGCTAGAAGGCTTTGACCCAGCATCAGTGGATAAAATATTAGGTTTAAGAGAGAAAGGCTTGAGAAGCTGTGTTATCCTTACTTTAGGATATAGAGCGGCTGACAAAGACTGGTTAGTCAATCTTAAAAAAGTTAGAAAAAGTAGAGCAGATTTAGTAACGGAAATTGCTTAATCCTACAGTAAAACGCTAAAAATAGCAGTCTTTATCCTCCCTTAAGAACAGTCAAGTTCCGTTTAGCCAACGGGAGGGAGATAGGGGCTTTAGAGGGAGCGCATTGGATTTGTCTTTTTAATTAAAAAACAAATCAAATGCGCTCCCTCTAAAAAAATCTAATACTATTTGAACGCTTGTTTATCGTTTGCCCAAAATAATGTAAAGGCTATAAATCAACCCCGGTAAAAAACCTATAATAGTCAACAATAAGGATAACCAAAATCGTCCAGTTAACCCATTTTCGTACACCCCCATTCCTACAAATGGTATCAGAATAGTAAGAATAATTAATAAAACACCCACCCTTGACGAACTGTCTTCCTTGCTTGCCTTAATAACCTCTTTGAGTTGCTTTTTTAAACTTTTCCGTTTTGCTCGAATTTCTTTTTTAAGTTGCTTCGCTTCCTTTTTGCTCGGTTTTACAACAACCGATTCGCTTACATCGGTTTTTGCATTTGGAGATACAGGAGGATTTACGGCAAAACTCGTGTTTGACAGGAGGAAGAAACCTATCAGCATAAATAGTACTTGAACTGCTTTCATAAAATGTTAAATTTAATCTGTAACAAATAATATCAAATATAAATTATTTTTCTTTTAAAAAAATGCCATTTACTTGGATAAAGTTATTGGAAATTTTATTTTTTTCCATAAATAAAGTGTACCTTCCTGTAAAATTCTATTGGAGCAGTGGGTGTACGACAAACTGCACTTGCACGTACCGTAGCCTTTAGGCTGCGCTGGATTCTTTTTGTGAAAAAAACGCAGCCTAAAGGCCACGGTACGTGTACGTACATCCGTAGCAATTGCCCCACAACTTTACTGGAAGATGAGTAAAACAAAGACGAAAATACTAAATGCTACATTAAGCCTTTTTAATCAACATGGCTTGGTAAACGTTCGTTTGCAGACAATTGCAGATGAAGTCGGCATTAGTGTTGGGAATTTGGCGTATCATTTTTACAGTAAAAAGGCCATAGTAAGAGCCATTGATGAAGAACTCTCCGAACTAATTACTCCTTTTGTAGCGGAAGACAGATTATTCCTTTCCTTGATGGATTTTGACAATCATCTAGCTCGTTTTTATCATTTATTAAAGAATTACTCTTTTTATTTTATTGATTTACTGGAATTAAAAAGAGCCTATCCCAAGCTGTACAAAAAACAGGATCGTTATATTCAGCAAATTACCCAACAAATTGAAAACTGGTTTGCAGCTAATATAGAAAGGGGCTTGATTAAAGCACCCATCCGAACCAAACATTATAAAATTATTGCGCATACCATTTGGATGATTATTACTTTTTGGCTGACGCAACCAATAGACCGAGGCTTACCCGAAGAAAGAGAGCGTATATTCAAAGAAGTTGTTTGGAGTCAAATTCTTCCTTATTTAACGGAAACAGGTCGGCTGGAATTTGATTTGATGATAGAGCGATTATTAGATTCTTATACGCCTTGATTTTTTCCAGTCAATAAGATCTATTTAATAAATAAGTACTAAAACTTGCATTATCGGTGCTGGTTCTTCCTGCATTACAGTTGCCAATACAGGTAGATTTTTGGCCTTATAAGGCACTTGTTGAAAAGGAGATGAACAAAAGGAGGGTATAAGGGATTTTTCCTAAAAATGAAATATCACTACAAGCTACCTAAAGAGCGGTCAAAAAGCGCAAAAAAGACTATAAAAAAAGTAAAGCCTTCCTATGAAGACTTTACTAAAAATAGAGAGAATCATATCATTAAAGGCTTCTTTAGACACAATTTTATCAATTGAAAAGAAAGGTCTATATTTTTTTATAAAATATTTTTCTCCTTGTTTTGTATACTGTAAATTTGGAATAAACACAAACCAATATTTTTTATTCAAAACTCATGTTATGTATACGAAATGTAAGTTATTTAGAATTTATGGAGAATTAACAACCTATACTTTTAATTAGACTCTGTAGATAAAGTACCTTGGTCTTTAGGTTGAAAATGGTAGGTGACCAATTTTCAATGTTAAACGTCTTTATTCTAAAGATTAAAATACAACAGAGCGACTTTATGAATAAAATCTAATTAAAAATAAAGGTAAATAGTTATTATAATAGTTGAATGCAACAAACGAGCTAGGAATAGTAATGCAGCGAAACTAATTCTGTATATTTAGTTGATAACCAGTTACTTACACAGTAATCGTGATTTTTTTTTGTAGTTCTTATTCTATAATTACATTACTTTTAATGTAGTTTATTTTTTAAACTACATAAAGAGGTAGTGTAATTGCTTTTGAATTTCTGTTAAGTTTCTCCACTTCTCTGTTTTAAAAACGAACGACGTCCCTCAAAGAAACGCTGAAAAGATAAACTTGTAAAGTTAAATTCAAGTCCAAGTATCAAATTCAAGTTCAAAACCGAGATGTTTACAACGAGGCGTTGAACCACATCTCGTTGTCAACGTCTCGGTTTTGAACTTGAATTTGATACTTGAATTTGACCTTAATTTTGTAAGTTTATTTTTTCAGCATTCCTAGTATAGATAATCCAAAACACCTATTAAAAATCTAAGCCAGTGACAACAGTAATCATCATAGAAGATAATACGGATTTAAGAAATCGCTTGGTCCATTTAATGGGGGAATCTAAGCAATTAAAATGTTTGCATACATTTAGTAGTATGGAAGCCTTTTCAAGAGCCGCTCCTTTCTCCGAAAGTCCAGATATTGTATTGTTAGACTTAAGCTTGCCAGGTATTTCAGGTCTTAAAGGCATACCTATCATAAAAGAAATATTACCTACTACGCAAATTACAATTTTCACCTCTTCCAATTCCCCAGATTTAGTATTTAGGGCTATTTGTGCAGGTGCTATTGGTTATTTATTAAAAGACATTAATTTCGAGTATTTAGAATATAACCTTGTAGCTATTCATGAAAAAGGAGGCTCTGCCATATCACCGCAAATCGCTAGACGAATTATCAATTATTTTCAAAAAGGACGAATCACTACAAATTCAGAAAGCATCAAATTAAAAGATAAGGAATACATCATCGTTAAAGCCTTATGTGATGGTTTAAATTATAAAGATATTAGTGCTTCAATGGGGCTTACGGTAGATGGTGTGCGCTATCATATCAAAAATATTTATCGCAAACTGCAAGTAAATTCTAAAGTCCAAGTTATTAATAAATTCATGGCTGGAGAAATTGACATGGAGTGAAATTCTAAAACCTTATACGCTAAGAAATTAAGCCTTTTCGTTTTTTTTTTGAAAAACGAAGGTTTTTTGCATCTAAAAGTACCTTTTCGCTCCTTTATATATGTTAACAAATCTTTATTTGTGACATGGAATACACAATTTTGGTTATATATGCACTAATTTTACACGTAGAAAATCCTATTTTTTTAAAAACCCCCAAATTCAAGTTTCTAACCATATAAAGTGAGCAAAGGACTACCCAAAAATATAAGGCAATACTTAAATAAAGGCAAAAACATTCCGCTTTTTCCAAAGGCTATTTTATTGCTCCTCCACTTATGTTGTTTTTCAGGGCTATATGCGCAACAAGAAGTAAGCTATGTATTGGCAGATATAATTGATGAATCAGATGGACTTTCTTCCAATCAAATCACTGCACTATATAGGTATGATAAACGATGGCTTTTTGTCGGTACTAAGAATGGCGTAAATATATATGATGGATATTCTATTAATTGGAATGGAACAGAAATGGGGGTAGATTATCCTATAAATGGTAATTACATTACTAGTTTCTCTGTAGATAAGGATAGAAATATTTTCGTAGGGTCCAATAATGGAATTAATAAATTTAACTTTTTATCAAATACGAACGATTTTTTCTTTAACCAAGGTAACAAACAATTTCCTCCAAGCAAAAAGGGTAAAGAGCGACGTGATTGGGTGTTTAAAACAGTAGAGGGGCAGATTTGGATGCTTAGTAAAGGGGTGTTACATCAAATGAAGGGGGAGAAAATGGAACCAGTTTGGGCAGATAAATACTTCCAAATAAGCTTTCCTGTAGTAGATAAAAATGGAAATCTATTCTTTTTAAATAATAAAAATTTGATTGGTCTTTCTCCTCAGAATAAGATCCTTTTTGATAATAGTCTTCCAACAGAAAATGGAGGTAAGACTACATTTGGTTTAAATCCCAAATTATTCCTAGAAAAAGACGGGACTATTGTTTTAGCCTTATTAGCTTCGGAGACTACTTACAAAGTTAATTTAGCTGGATCCTTAATAAAGCTTTCTGAGAAAGATTCAAAAATCACACAAGCTTTAGCTATAGTAAGGGCATATACGAAAAACAAAGGAATGGCCCTTCCTAATATCGGTTCTTATTTGGAGGATGAGCAAGGGATTCAATGGGTAGGGACTAGTTTTGGATTAGTAAAAATCGTTCCAAAACCTAATCATTTTTCGACCATTCCTACATTAACGGATGTTGGCTGTCGTGGATTATACGAACATACTGATGGAAAAATTTTTGGAGGTAGTTATTCAAAAAAATATTTTTATTCCTATGATCCAATTACTAAAAAAGTGACTCATTTTGAAGGCATCAACAATATTTATGATATTAAGCAACTATACAAAGACACCTTAATACTAATCAGTGATGGTGGACCAAGTTATCTTTTTGATGCAAAAAAAGAAGTTGTCATTGAAAAAAAAGTGTTTTCCGAACTAAATAATAATTTCTACAATTGCTTTATCGATCAATCTGATACTATATGGTACGGCCAAAATGAAGGGATCTATTTAGCGTCCGTCAATGACCCATTAAATATTTCTAAGTTAGCAGTTAAACCCACTGACCCAATTGCCAAAGCAAAGCAATTTATGCATATCAAGCAAGCTAAAGATGGAGATTTATGGATAGCGAGTAGTAATGGTTTGTATAAATACAGGAAAGGTCTTGGTACCGTCGATTATTATAATGCTTATCAAGAAAAAACCAGCAAAAGTCTAAACGGTTCTTTTGTTAGGCAATTTGAAATTGACAAAAAAGAGAATCTATGGATTGCAACAACTCATGGATTGAACTATTTAGACACAAAGAAAGGCGCAATAACAAAAAGATATACCATCGAAAATGGCTTATGTGATAATTTGATTTATTCAATGATTCTTGAAAATGATTCCACCCTTTGGTTGGGTACAGATGGAGGATTAAGTCAATTTCATATTAACTCCCAAACATTTGTCAATTTCTATGAAAGAGATGGTATCAGTAATTATGAATTTAATACCAATTCTTATTTAAAAGCTACTGACGGTAAATTATATTTTGGTGGCGTAAGTGGTGTATCGATAATTAATCCAAAAGATTTGCCTACGAAAAAGCAGTCTGTAGAAACCTATGTTTCTAGCTATATGAAATATAATGAGGATTCCGAAAAACTAAAACTACATTTTTATGCACATCGGAAGAATAATCCTATTCACTTGAATGAAAATGAGAAGTATATTGAATTCCACCTAGCTAATGATAATTTTGATGCTTCAAGAAGAAGTGCTTATAGCGTTTTTCTAGAAGGCTATGAAAAAGATTGGATTAGTATGGGGACAAGAAATGTTATAAGATATTCCAATTTAAAGCAAGGCAACTATACCCTTCATATTAATTCAACTAGTGAAAATGGGATTTGGAGCGACAAACCTCTTTCTATCCCACTTATTGTGGAAAGACCCCTAGTGGAACAATGGTGGTTTAGTGGATTGTTAATGTTTGGTGTAATGTCTCTCTTCTTATCTTTCTTTTTTCTTTATCAAAATGCACAAAATAGACAGAATCAGATTCGTTATCACATAGCAACCGATTTGCATGATGATGTAAGTAATACCTTGAATAATATTCAGTTAATGGCTAAAGACTTAGCACCCAATGCATCCGAAGAAAACAAGGAAGGTCTTAAGCGTATAGAAAGTATGAGTCGTGCTGCGATAGGCGCCGTAGCCGATGTGATTTGGTCTGTAGATGGAGAGTTTAGTAGTTTGCAAAATCTAATCATGGTGATGGAGGATTATTTGGATGAAGCCATTCGTTCTAAAAAAATTCCTATTGTTTTTGAACAAGTTAACCTAAATACAGATAATCATTTAGCAATCCTACTTCGGCGTAATTTACTATTGATTTTTAAAGAAGCCGTTTCTAATGCGGTCAAGCATACTATACCTACTAAATTAACGATCCAATTAAAGAATGGCGTAAAAGGCTTTGAAATGTCCATTAATAACGAATTCAAAGAAAAATTGATTAGTCAAAATTCTGGTGGTAGGGGCTTAGAAAATCTAAAGCGAAGAGCAAAAAACCTTAATGGAGAACTAACGATTAAAGACAATCCAAATAGCTTTTTTATCAAATTGAGATTAAAATATCAGGTCTAAAATAAGCCGTCTAAATACAGAAGTTATTCTTTTATTGTTACTTCTTTTTTCACCCTGTTCCTTTCGGCCGATTATCACTATCTAAATCCGTCTCCGCATTAGGCGAATAATCATGCTCTAGGTGGTCCTTATAATCAGCATAGCCTCTGAAGTAAACCGCCTTAGTGCCTTTGTGGTTAAACCGCCAAAACTCACCTTTCTTATCATTAATTCTATCTACAAATCCAAATTTATAAAAGTCTTCTAACTTACTGATATTAAAAGCTATTTTGTGCAAATGCACAAAATCAGGTTGTGTTTTAAGAAAACGCATGATTTCTTCCACTTCCTTTGTAGAGAACAATTCTCCTAAAAAAACGGTAAAGTAATTAATTGGCTGTGGGGGTTCATGCGCTTGTCGCTCATACGTTCGGCTGTCTAAAGGAAAGGTCAGTTTATAAGCATCAAATTGCTCTCTAGTCACATAATTCCTAACATCTCTTTTTTTTTCGCTAAAAAAGGTGATAGGGATATTCGATGCTATTCGCCCCCTATACTTATGGTCTTTTAGTAATCCTTTTATATAAAATAGTTCCATGCAACATTCAAGGTGAAAATTGCAAATTTAGACAATAATTGGCTGACTTTCTAGTATAGTACTAAGTATCGGATACCTTGAAGGTATCCGATACTTTAGCCCAGATCAAAAACTATTCCTTCGAATAAATTAGTCTTTTTTGCCTAATTTTATAATTATTATTTATACTTTGTGCCAAAATTAAAAAGATAGGCATGAACACCAAAGAAAAAATAATAGCAACGGCAATAAAAGTGTTTAATAAAAAAGGGTTCAGTGCAGTCAATTTAAAAGAACTGGCGCAAGCAATTGGTATTAGCAGAGGTAATTTGATGTATCATTTCAAAAATAAACAAGACCTCTTAGAAGTGATTGTCAAAGAAATGTGGGAAAAACTAGCCAGAGAAAAAGAAAAAACCTTACAAGTGCCTTCCTTTGAAAACATGCACAATCAGACTCGATTGTACTATAAATTTCAAAAAGAATACGCCTTTGTTTTTTTAGATCCCCATGTGCAAAATCACCCCATCGTCAAAGACCAATTGAAAGCCATGGTTGAAAAGACGATTGCTGATTTTCATGCAATGGTTGCTATGGGCATACAAATCGGGACAGTCAAAAAAGAAACGATTCCAGGCACTTACCGGAGTCTGGCACTATCGGTTTGGATGGTCAGTTTTTATTGGTTATCCCAACAGACGACCAGAGATACAACCAATGCTGAAGATGGAGAAAGCATTATTTGGGGCTTGATTTTGCCGCATCTAACAGAGCAGGGAATTACGGGCTTTAAAAAGTTTTTTGGGGATGCTTATTACGAAAAATTAGGCAAGCCATTCGATGTTAATCAATATGCTTTTATAAAGTTCTGAAAATTGATGGCTTGACTGTTCGATGGTTTACGAGATGTTGACAATCAAACTATCAGACCATCAAGCCATCAAACAGTCAAACCATCAAAAAAGAATTAAATGAATAAATTTTTCTTTACCGAAGAGCATGAATTATTCCGACAAAGTTTTAGGGCTTTTTTAGAAAAAGAAGTTCGTCCCAATATTGAACAATGGGAAGCAGATGGTGAAATCCCTCGTGCCATTTATAAACGCTTTGGGGAAATGGGTTTCATGGGGGTCACCTATCCAGAAAAATATGGCGGAATGGGCTTAGATACTTTCTTCTCCGTCGTTTATACAGAGGAAATGACCCGTATGAATTCCAGCGGATTTAATTCTTCCATTGGTGCCCATGCTGGTTTGGCATTGGCACATATGAATGCCGAAGGCTCCGAAGCCCAAAAGCAAAAATATATGACTGCGGGACTTAAAGGAGAATTAGTTGGTTGCTTGGCAATCACAGAACCGAGTGGTGGGTCAGATGTTGCCTCGATTAGTACCAAAGCAGTAAGAGATGGTGACCATTATATCATTAATGGTTCCAAAACATTTATTACAAATGGTGTTTTAAGTAACTACATTATCGCAGCAGTCCGTACAGGTGGGCCAGGGCCAAAAGGAATTAGTATGGTCATCATTGACAGAGATACACCAGGCGTAAGTGCCACCAAATTAAAAAAGATGGGATGGCACGCATCGGACACGGGAGAAATTGCCTTTGATGAAGTACGAGTACCCGTTGAAAACTTACTTGGAGAAGAAGGCAAAGGCTTTTATTATATTATGCAACACTTTGCTTCCGAGCGATTAGGAATGGCATTAATTGCGGTTTCCCAAGCACAATTAGCTCTTGACCTTGCGCTGAATTATATGTCAGAACGAGTAGTTTTTGGAAAACCAATCAATAAATTTCAAGTATTACGGCATCGCATTGCCCAACTATCCAGTGAGGTTTTAGCTGCCCGTGCCTTAGTGTATACCCTTTATAAACAATATAGTCAAGGAGATTATATTATCAAAGAAGCAGCGATGGCGAAGTTAGTAGCCACCCAATTGAGCGATAAAGTTTGTTACGAATGTATGCGCATATATGGCGGATACGGTTATATGGAAGAGTACCCAATGGCTCGATTGCTAAGAGATAGTCAATTGGGAACAATTGGTGGTGGAACTTCAGAAGTGCTTTGCGAAATTATTTCTAAGATGATAATTGATACGAAGGCTTATAAGGCGGCAGTTCCGCATTGATAAGCAAGAGCTTGGAGCTTTTGAAAAGCTCCAAACTCTATACCAATTAACAATCAAAACCTCCAATAAATATCATCAAAATATGCAATTCAAAACGAATTTTTTCCTAATTATACTAACGCTATTATTACTTTCCGCTTGCCAACAACAAGCAAAAGAAACAGCCACTACTAAAGTAGCACCTACTAAAAAAGCCATTGTTGAAGAACCAATGCCTGAAGGCACGACAAAGACGAATTGGTTGCGCCCACCCTATAAACATTGGGCGATTAAAAATGTAGATAAATTGTTCCCTGTTGCGACGATTGCAAAAGGAGCAACAACAAACAAGTTGGAAAAAGGCTCCTATGATTTAACGGACTTGAAAATCGAACAATTTGACGGTAAAATATATGGCTTTGAAGAACATTTAGACTCCAATAGAACAGATGGTTTTTTAGTTTTGAACAAAGGGAAAATTATCTACGAAAAGTACTTTGGCAATATGAAAGAAACCAGCCCTCACAATTGGTTTTCTGTTTCCAAATCATTGACGGGACTGACAGCAGCTATTTTAGCAGCCGAAGGTAAAATAGATTTACAAAAACCAACGCTACATTATATGCCCGAATTAAAAGGGACTGCTTGGGATGGAACAATCGTTCAACAATTAATGAATATGGAGGTCAATATTCATTTTGATGAGGCCTATAATAATCCAAAATCAGATGCCTATAAATTTGCTAAAGTCTCTCATTTCGTAGAAATCCCTGGACCACCTTCTAAATTCGCTACAGTATTAGATTATTTTAAATCAGTTAAAAAAGGAGAAAATCACGAGGAATTGTTCCATTATGTGAGCTTGAATACGGAAGTCCTCGGAATGATTATTAGCAAAGTAACTGGTAAAAAACCTTCCGAAGTAATGAGTGAAAAGGTTTGGTCAAAAATGGGAGCGGAACAAGAGGGTTTTATCGTGACAAATCCAAAGGGCTATGAGCTAGTGAGTGCTGCCATTAACTCGAATCTAAGAGATGCAGGGAGATTGGGTCAATTGATGCTCAATGATGGTTATTTTAATGGACAGCAAGTATTTCCAAAATCAGTAGCTCAAACGATAAAAAAAGGAGGGAGCATCAAAAAATTTGCCCAATCTAAGCGAGGAAAGGTTTTCAAAAATTTTCATTACACCAATCAGTGGTGGCATACAGACAAAGCTGCATTTTTTGCCAAAGGCTTATTTGGGCAATGGATATATGTAGACCCGACAACAGAGACGGTCATTGTAAAATTTACAACGGCTGATATTCCCACTTCCACAGAATATGATTGGATGAATAATATGAATTTAATGGAGGCGATTGTGGAGCGATTAGGAGAGTAGAATGATTATTTTTTGACGCTGAAAGAGGGTGTGACCCTGATTTGATGTACTTGTGCCGTTAGGTATTCCGAAAATCTTCGGAATTGGTAGAAAGCATAGTAATAAACTTTTGCCCCGTGCCGTCAGGTACGGTATGTTGGTAAAGACGCTCCTTCCGAAATCTTACCAACATACCGTACCTGACGGCACGGGAAAAAGAGCTTTATAGCAACCTTCTACCAATATCTTGTACCTAACGGCACAAGTACATCAAATCAGAGCCACACCCATGAAAGACGCTGTTTGAAATTATATCTGTTTTTAAAAAATAACAATTCAACAAAACATGTCAAAAATAAAAAACAATACCCCCATCATCATCGGCGTAGGACAAATCACCGAAGCCGTTCCCGATGATTTAACAACCGCCTCTTCTCATGCCGACTTAGCTGCAAAAGCAGCCATAGTTGCCTTGGGCGATGCGAAACATCCATCCTTAGCACAAGCCATTGATGTAATATCAGGAGTCAAAACCTTTTCCGATTCTTCCCCACAACATCAAATCAAAACAGGTAGAACCAATAACTTCCCCCGTTCTATTGCGAAGCGCATTGGGGCGACTCCAAAGACTGCTATTTATGACTCGATAGGTGGAGATTCTCCACAAAAATTAGTGTCAGAGTTTGCTGAAAAATTAGCAGCAGGTCAATGCGAATTCGTCTTATTGGCAGGAGGAGAAGCCATTGCTAATACGAAAGCAGCTAAAAAACAAAAATTTCGATTTGACTGGTCAGAAGATATAGAGGGGCAATTAGAAGATAGAGGTAGGACTGGCAAAAAATTAATATCAAGTGTAGGAATTTCCCATCAAGTAATCATGCCCATGCAGTTTTACGCTTTGATGGAAAATGCTCGACGGGCAAGCCTCGAACAAGACCAAGCCACCTACGCCCAAGAAATGGGGCGCAATTTTAGCGAACTATCAAAAGTAGCCGCCAAAAATCCTTATGCGGTTGACCAAACGGAATATGATGCGGCAACCTTAATTACGCCTTCCAAATCAAACCCTTTAATCATTGCGCCTTACACCAAGCAATTGATAGCAAAAGACCGAGTCAATCAAGGGGCAGCAGTCGTAATGACCACCGTTGGTAAAGCGAAAGAATTGGGCATTGACGAAAGCAAATGGGTCTATTTACATGGCTACACCAATACCTCCGACAGGATTTTATTAGAACGAACTTCCTTAGGACAATCCGATGGAATGGAACAGTCTTTAGTCGGTGCGTTAGCCAATGCAGGAAAAGTTAGTGAAGACATGCAGCATTTAGATATTTATAGTTGTTTCCCGATTGTAGTCAGTGAAGCCAAACGCATTTTAAGTATAAAAGAAGGCGACAAACGTTCCGTTACTCAAACAGGTGGTTTGGCTTTTTTTGGCGGCCCAGGGAATAATTATTCCATGCACGGCATTGCTTCTTTAATAGAAAATTTACGAAAAGATAGTGGTAGTTTCGGTATGGTCTATGCCAACGGAGGTTGGATGTCTAAACATGCGACGGGTATTTATTCTACTCAGCCAATAGAAGGTGAATGGCAAGCAAGTGATAGCACGCCTTTTCAAGCTACAGTAGATGCAAAACCGATTACAAAGATTAGTCGAAAACCAGCAGGCGAAGCGATTTTAGAATCTTATACCGTACATTTTTTCAAAGGCTTTCCAGTCAAAGCTATTATTATCGGCCGCTTGAAAGATACCAATGAACGATTTTATGCGACTACGCCAATGGCAGATACAGAAACCGTACAAGCATTAACCAAAAAGGATTTTATCGGAAGTACAATTTACGTAGAAGCAGACCCAAAAGGCAATCGTTTTGCCTTCCAAAAAGAAGGTTTAGCGAAATTCCGTCCTAAAATAATCAATACATTTAAAGAGAAATATAATTTCTGTACCGTAGAACGAGCGGGTTGGGTTTTAAAAGTAACCATCAATCGCCCTGAAGTACGCAACGCTTTACACCC
>JAYJMJ010011532.1:0-23170 GCA_036873875.1 Laminaria ephemera | reverse complement strand
CTAGCCTGCATTATTCACGAGGCGACCAACAGAATGGAAAGAAAGTCTACAAATGTAGCTTCAAACGCGAATGTAGGATCACCCGCAAATTTAGCAGTGTGAGCCTATTCGACGCCAGAAGAAAATCTGGCGTCACATCTCGACCAATCCTCCTCGGCACGTGGCGAGCCACGTTTCTCAAACGATTGGCCGACCTGTTTAGCCAGATTTCCTCTGAACGCCGAATCCTCATGAATAATGCAGGCTAGCGCCCTAAACTCCTGGCCCCAGCACCATATTCTTCAGTAACTCAATTTTGTCCCGCACCATTCCTGCTTGTTCAAATTCAAGGTCTCTTGCATGCTGGAACATCTGCTTTTCCATAGCCTTAATTTTTTTCGCGGCCGCAGCAGGCGCAAGCTTTGAGTACTCACGTTGGTCAAGCTCATCCTGAGCTTCTTTTTTGCTCTTTCTTCCACTGGGTGAAGGCGCTGCCCCCGACTCCATCACATCTAAGACTTTGGTGCGAACAGACTGTGGCGTAATGTTATTCGCTAGATTATGCGCCTCTTGTTTTTCCCGACGACGGTCAGTTTCTTCAATGGCGCGCTGCATCGAACCCGTAACTTTTGCAGCATACAAAATTGCCCTACCTTTTATGTTTCTAGCGGCACGGCCAATGGTTTGAATAAGTGATCGATCAGATCGCAGAAAACCCTCTTTGTCAGCGTCAAGAATTGCCACCAGTGACACCTCTGGCATATCTAGGCCTTCACGCAACAGGTTAATACCAATTAGCACGTCAAACTCACCCAAACGTAGATCACGAATAATTTCAGAGCGCTCAACCGTTTCAACATCTGAATGCAGGTAGCGCACCCGCACACCGTGGTCAGATAAATAGTCGGTTAAATCTTCAGCCATGCGTTTGGTTAAAGTAGTAACCAATACTCGCTCGTTGTCAGCGGCACGCAGATTAATTTCAGATAAAAGATCATCAACCTGAGTGGTAACATCACGCACTTCAATTTGCGGATCAACCAAGCCAGTAGGCCGCACCACCTGCTCTACCACATTGCCAGCATGTTCTTTTTCATAGTTGCCGGGTGTTGCTGATACAAAAATTGTCTGTGGTGACAAAGCCTCAAACTCATCAAACCGCAATGGCCTGTTATCGAGCGCTGAAGGCAATCTAAACCCATAGCCCACCAAATTCTCTTTACGTGAACGATCCCCCTTATACATGCCACCCAATTGCGGCACCGTGACATGGCTTTCATCTATAAATAGCAGCGCATCAGTGGGAATGTAATCAAACAAGCACGGGGGCGGATCACCCGGCGCACGGCCAGACAAATAGCGCGAGTAATTTTCAATACCAGAGCAGTAGCCAATCTCATTGATCATTTCAATATCAAATAAAGTACGCTGTTCTACCCTTTGCGCCTCAAGCAACTTACCCGCCTCACGGAACTCTTCAACGCGGCTTTTTAGCTCGACCTTGATATGGTCAACTGCACCCAATAATATTTCCCTTGGAGTAACGTAGTGGGTCTTGGGGTAAATAGTTAGGCGCGGTACACGCTTTAAAATTTCACCCGTTAGGGGGTCAAAGAAACTGAGATTTTCAATCTCTTCATCGAATAGCTCAACACGAATGGCTTCACGGTCAGATTCCGCTGCGTGTATATCTATAACCTCACCGCGCACCCGATAATTACCACGCTTAAGTTCCATGTCGTTGCGGGTGTACTGAAGCTCTGCCAAGCGACGCAAAAGCTCACGCTGGTCAATAATGTTGCCACGCTCAAGGTGTAACACCATTTTATGATACGCCTGCGGATCACCCAAACCGTAGATTGACGAAACCGTTGCCACAATAATTACATCACGACGCTCAAACAACGCCTTAGTGGCTGACAAGCGCATTTGCTCAATGTGCTCATTAACCGAAGCATCTTTTTCTATAAAGGTATCTGAAGCCACCACATAGGCTTCTGGCTGATAGTAGTCATAATAAGAGACAAAATACTCGACCGAATTCTCTGGAAAGAACTCTTTCATCTCACCGTACAACTGTGCCGCCAAGGTTTTATTCGGCGCAAGCACAATGGCCGGGCGTTGTTGCTGCTCAATAATATGGGCAACAGTGAAAGTCTTGCCAGAGCCAGTCACACCCAATAGGGTCTGAAAAGCCAGCCCCGCATCCAGCCCCTCTATTAATCCCGCGATTGCACCAGGTTGGTCACCTGCAGGCTCGAACGGGCTATTTATTTTAAAGGCTCTTGACATAGGGAAAGCTTAGAAGATTAGGACGCTAAACTTACCATGATAAACAGTGGGAGTTCACATTGATACAGGCACCTCACTAGACCCTGCTCTATTCACTAAATGCAAGGCTAGAATGGCAAGCACGGTTAGTATCTAGGCACTCCAGCGCTTCGCAACCATCAGCGGCGCTGTGGTTAATCGCTAAATTTGCCGTTGCAGCAAATTCGTTATATTTATAACTAAAAAATCTAAAGAAAAATTACACCGCTAAAGCGCGCGGTCAAGCCGAACCTTGATTTACATCCTGAATAGGTACCACCACCGCATATCGCGATGGCGGTATTACAACTATTGCCTTGAGACAATTACCTAGAGTAAATCTAGCACCAATACATAAGCATCAGCAGCGTCTAGGTATTCTGGTAAGTCTTCCATACCTGGTTGAAAAACAATTTGCATTTTTTCGCCAACATTCCTACCAAGCAATGAATTGCTAAGATACACAGGTATACCTGTCGCCAACCCTGCGCGAATGGTCACCGGCTCATCAAAGCTATCTGTTGACTCAACCAACTCACCACTGGTCCAGCTATACATGTTGTATTTAACTACAACTGGATCACCGAACTCAATTGCATTACCAGCTCCTGCTGCAAGGGTACGACGAGCTGGGAAAGTAGGCATTGGACCTTGAGGAATTGCTATACCACCATCATTGGCGGCTGCTATTGAAGGAAACGAAAATTCATTAGGTACTATTGTTTTGCTACCATTCGTAATTGCATCAACAGTAGAATTAGCATTGGCATTAGCATCGGTAACAATGGAATCACCGCTTCCACCGGTAGAGCCACCGTCACTACATGCACTAAGAAGAGCAACCATACTTGCACTTGCTAAAATTGATAATTTTCTTGCATAGATCATTTTCATAATAAAAACCTTACTGTAATTCATTGATTAAAGACGGGCCTCACAGCCCGTCGGTTATCGTTATTTTTTGCTGGTTAACGTACTGCAAGTGGTGCCATAGGCAGCCACACGTCTTCCATCAGTACGGTTTTACCGTTAGCTTTTGTTGCTCGAGCCATGTTCTTGTAGTGATTAACAGCAAGTGCAACAATTCGATGATCAGCAAGGCTTGAAAGCTCACCATCATCAACTACCGTATCGCTATTGACATCAATCCAAATAGCAAGTGTAGAAAGCTCAGTGCCAGTCAACTGACCGTCAAGATCACTATCAAGTGTTGCTAACTCTTCAAAACCATCAGCGTATACACCTGGTACGTTGCCAAACATAAACTCACCATTGATCGGACCTTTTGCATCAGCAGTAACCAAAATGCCCGCAGAAGGTGCAAACCACTGACTGAGTGGCTCTTTGATACCATCACCGTCAACATCAACCGAGTAGTTACCTACTAGTCTCTGAATTCGGCCTTCGTTACCAAGATCAATAGCAATCGGTGAAACCAGAGTACGCGCACACTCAGTTAGCGCTGATTCTTCGCCATTCTCAACTGCCGCGGCGTAGTAGATTGACACTTGATCATAACCGAAAGCAGTACCGTTCCACTCAGTCTCCCAGTTACCAATATAGGCCTGTCTCCACTTACTGGTATTAGTCCCAATATATACCCTATGGGTATAATCAGAAGCGCTGACAGTAGTGACTAGCTTACGATCACGATCGTAGAAATTGTAATTTGGTGCATAGCCGTTTTCTGACCCACTAAACACATCTACACCGCCAATGGTAGTGCTACCGCCAGTTTCAATGCGACAGATAGGTGCATCGGGCGCAGTCGGTGGTGCAGGAGGAATTACTTCTAATAATTCAACATTTATAGTAGCTGTATCATATGATCCACAAGCTCCGCGTAGTCCATATTCAATTGAGTATTCACCAAAATCTGTAACACTAGTTACCGAGAACTGCTGAGTAGTAGCATTGTAAGCAACCTTGCCTGGCACATTATGCCCAAGCAGATTAACTTCATGTACAGCTGCATCACACGGCATATCATTGGCTAGAAAATCAATGTCAAAATCAACACCTGCATCAAAAACTACGCTGTCGTCTGCTGCAACAGTAGGTGCAATTGCAATAGGCAGTTGCACGTAACCAGCATTGATAGACCCAATGGTACAAGCCGAATCAGCCGCAGTGTTGCTGTCACCAGGTAGGTTAAACGATGCAGTAACACCCTCTGAATTGATGTAGCTAGAGCCCGCAAGTGGCTGTCCAGATTCAGTGGTTGGTTCATGCCCGTCAGGGGTATTAAACATTACCGAATACTCTCCAACAGGCAGTTTGTAAAATGCATAGTTGCCGTCGGCATTAGTTTTAACTGAATCTATACGTTTGCCACCAGAGAACAGCTTGGCTCTAACGTTTTGCAAGGTGCTGTCAGTACCATCAAACACACCGTTGCTATTCATGTCTACCCAGGCTACACCACAAATAACATTATCTGCTGGTGGCACTACTGGTGGTATTGCGACAAACCCAGCATCAATTTCAATGATATCTGGAGCCGTCTCAGTTAGGCAAATCTCACTGGTCACACCACCTTCTAGTGCATCGTTGTCAGCGCCTGCTGCGCCAAGTTCAAGTGTTGCATCTACTGGCGCAAACGTGATTGAGTAACACACATCAACATCAAGATTGCCAAGATAGTAGCTACCGTCAATGCCCGTGGTTGTCTGAGCTATCACGGCGTTTTTTTCAAATAAAGTCACCTGAGTTCCAGCAATTTGGCTTTCTGTCGCATCTAATACGGAATCAGCGTTATCGTCAAACCATGTCACACCGGCAATAGAACCTTTAGTTGGTTCCGGTGCTGGTGTTGCATCAATCAATACACAATCTTGAAAGCCAGAACCGGTTTCACCGTAAATACCAATCGCCGCTGTTGTGGTTCCAGCCGGCGCTGCAAGCGATACCGAATAGGCGCCAGAAACATGCTCAACAACCTCTGTAGATTGGGTGGCCAGAGTTTTATCGTCAGCATCAAGAAAAGCTAACGTAATACTTGCAAACTTAGACACCACTACGCCACAACTCATGCTGTAGGTAATGCCTGCCTCAGCAGGAGTTGTGCGATAAGCGCAACCACCAGCATCAAGTGCTGTCACATCGACCGCTAAAGATTCAGAGTCACAGACTTGCCACGGTGTGGTTAAATTTGATCCTGTAATCAGGTCATCTTTGACCAACTTCTCAGATGCAAAAGTAGGCGACTGCATCAAAAGACTAAATGCTATCGCCCCTTGCAAGGCAATATTTTGTTTTTTAATCATTCAAACGTTCCTGTGTTCAGGGTTTATAAAAAGTTAGATGCGCTAGGAGCTTGAATACACATCCTGCTTCATCCCCACGAACGCAACAGCCAGGCCACAAGTCAACTAACTTTCAAAATAACCATTCAAACAATGACAACAAACGTTAACTGCTGATAGGAATACCATTACCTTGACGCTACTGACTCAGCACGGCCTCAAGTCACTTAATTCAACTTAGCCTCAGTTGGGTCCGCCGAGGCAACGTGCCCGCAATATGAATTGCAAGTAAAAGCCACAAAATAAACATAAGACACCGCACCGTCCCTCAGCACGCCATCAGCGCTCAAGCTCACACCATCCGGTAAAACAGTGGCACTAAACGTCAACGTATCGTCATCAGAGTCACTTGCCAACAAGCTAAATTCGGTTGGCTCATCTACAGCATGCTGCAGCTGGCTTGGAACAGACAACGTGGGAGGCGATTTCTCAGCCACAACACTGGGCGCGCTGGGGCTACTGCTGAAAGGTTGAGGACTTGCATAACAGAGCCTTCCTATTGCGACTGCTAGTGCGACTGCTTGTGCGACTGCTTGTGCGAATGCCATTGTGACTGCTAGTGAAGTCTGTCTTCATTGCGCAGCACATGACAAAAAAACTGCGCTGTGGTTAATCACTAAACTTGCCGTTGCAGAAAATCCATAATACCTAAAATTCAAAAACTATAAAATCAGGTTCAACCGTTAAAAAATACGGCCATATTGAACGCCCTGTATTTACATCATATATTGACCACCACCGCTATATGCGATGGTGGCAATTACAACTATAGCCTGTATAAAAAGACTATTTCAAATAGACTACATCAAGTCCATCACCAAAACGTAAGCATCTGTATTGTCTAGGTAGTCTGGCAGATCATCCATACCGACTTGAAATACCACCTGCATTTTGTCACCAATATTTCTACCAAGCATTGAGTTGCTAAGGTATTCCGGTATGCCTTGTGTCAGTCCTGCGCGAATGGTGATTGGCTCATCAAAGTCATCGGTTGATTCAACCATCTCACCTGTGGCCCAACTGTACATGTTGTACTTCACAACCACGGGGTCACCAAATTCAATCACATTACCCGAGCCGGCAGACAACGTACGGCGGGCAGAAAATGCAGGCTTAGGGCCTGTAGGAACCTCAAAATTTTCCACACCATTTGCCGCAGCAATAGTCGGGAATACAAAGTCATTTGATACAATAGTACTGCCACCCGTAGAACCAGTATCACCGGTATTAACACCAGTAGCGCCACTAGAACCGCCGTCACTACAAGCACTAAGAAGGGCTACGAAACTGACACTGGCTAACACGGCTATTTTTTTTGCATAGATCTTGTTCATATTAAAAACCTAACTGTAATTCGTGATTAAAGACGGGCCTCACGACCCGTCGGTTATCGTTTTATCGATCGCTGGTTAACGTACAGCTAGTGGAGCCATAGGCAACCAAACATCTTCCATTAGTACAGTCTTGCCATTCGCTTTTGTTGCTCGCGCCATGTACTTATAGTGGTTAACCGAAAGCGCTACAATTTGATGATCAGCGAGGCTAGTAAGCTCACCATCATCTACTAGCGTATCGCTATTGAGATCAATCCAGATAGCAAGCGTTGAAAGTTCACTACCTTTCAGTTGGCCATCAAAATCAGCGTCAAGTGTTGCTAACTCTTCAAAACCATCCGCGTAAACACCAGGAACGTTACCAAACAGGTGATCACCATTGATCGCACCACTTGCATCAGCGGTTACCAAAATACCCGCTGACGGTGCGAACCACTGACCAAGCGACTCTTTAATTCCATCACCATCAACATCAACCGAATAGTTACCAACCAATCTTTGAATTCGGCCGGTATTATTAAGATCAATTGCAATCGGTGACATCAGTGTACGAGTACATTCTGTCAGTTGAGATTCTTCACCATTTGCAACCGCCGCTATGTAGTGAATTGACACTTGATCAAAACCGTATGCAGCACCGTTCCATTCAATTTCCCAAGTATTACCGTACAACCGATCAACTGTTGCCGCAGTATTTGTCTCTCTAAGAAACTTAGTCGTGAAATCTGTAGAGTCCATTGTAGTGACTAGCTTACGGTCACGATCATATAAGTTGTAATTTTGAGTAAAGCCATCTTCGACCGTACTAAAAACGTCAACGCCACCATTGCGCGTACCACCACCAGTCTCAATGCGACAAATTGGTGCATCAGGGGCGGTGTCAGGAACAACAGGCTGAACCTCTAAAAGCTCAACAATAATTGTAGCCGTGTCATAAGAGCCACACGCACCGCGCAATCCGTACTCTATTGAAAACACACCAAACTCAGTGGTATCAGTAACCATTATTTGCTGAGTTGTCGCATCGTAGCTAACATTGCCAGGCACGTTGTGACCATGTAAAACTACTTCATTCACACCTGCATCACACGGTGCATCATTGGCTAGAAAATCAATTCCAAAGTCAACGCCTACATCAAATATTACGCTGTCATCTTCTGCAACTGTAGGATCAAGCACGATAGGAAGCTGAGTATAACCGCCATTCACGTTACCAACAGTACAAGCTGACTCAGCTGAGGTGTTGCTGTCACCCGGTAGAGAAAACATAGGTGTTCTACCAGTTGCATCGATGTAACTAGAACCCTCAAGAAGCTGCGTAGATGAAGTTGTTGGTTCATGCCCATCAGGGGTACGAAACCTTAAGGAGTAGTCACCGCCAACTAAAGCTGAGAATGCGTAGTTACCATTGCCATCAGTTTTAATTGAACGAATGTGTTTACTGTCAGCATCAAACAATACGACTTTAACGTTTTTCTTAGTCGTGTCAGAACCATCAAACACACCGTTACTATTCATGTCTACCCACGCTACTCCACAGATCACATTATCTGCCGGTGGAACTACTGGTGGAATCGCTACAAACGGGGCATCAACTTGGGTGATATTGGAATCTGCTTCTGTTAGGCAAATTTCGTTGCTCCGTCCATCGGACATTGCATCGTTGTCAGCGCCAACAGCACCGAGTTCAAGCGTACTATCTGCAGCTGCAAAGGTAACGGTATAGCAGACATCAATGTCAAGATTACCAAAATAGTAATCACCTGCAGTGTTGGTTTTAGTTTGCGCAAGCAGTGTACTTCCTTCATACAATGTGACCTGCGAACCTGCAATAAGACTCTCCGTTGCATCCAGCACTGAGTCAAAGCTTTCATCAAACCAAGTAACACCCGCAATTGAACCTTTAGTAGGCTCTGGAGTAGGAGTAGCATCTACTAAGACGCAATCTTGGAAACCAGAACCAGGCTCTCCATAAATACCAATAGCAGCTGTTGTAGTTCCCGCTGGCGCTGCCAACGATACAGAATATGCTCCTGTTACGTGCTCTACAACCTCTGCGCTTTGGGTTGCTAACGTGGTGTCGTTTGCATCAAGGAATGCAAGTGTAATACTGGCAAACTTTACAACCACTACACCGCAACTCAAGTTGTAAGTGATTCCGGCGTCCGCAGGTGTTGTGCGATACGCGCAACCACCAGCGTCCAACGTAGTGACATCAATCGCTGCAGTAGAGTCACAACTTTGCCATGGGGTGGTTAAGTTTGATCCGGTTATCAGATCATCCTTAATGAGTTCTTGTCCAAATGCTGGTGATATCAAGAAGCTTGAAACTAGAGCTCCTTGAGTTATCAAATTACGATATCTGATCATAAAAAATCCTGCGTACCTTGTAGTTAAACACAAACTGCCGGAGTGCCGATTCTCACACACTCGTACCTTTCGCTGGACGCAAAGGTCATACCACACCGAACACTTGATCAATGAAATCTACAACGCAAGCAGCTTAGACACAGTTGTTTTAATGTTCGAGAAAAATAGAAAGTATTTTCGTATTCCAATAGATACTATTGAGGTCGTAAATCAATGACGAACACCGTCAAACTTCGCCATACTTTTTTTGGCGATGAAAACAAATCAACTTGAGTAGTAACAGAAACCACATAGCAACCCATGACAGTGCACCAACACCACCCTCTTGCTTACCATCAACACCAATTTGCCATTGGATTAAGGCCTTCGATGTGTACTCTGCATCTGCAACATTAACCACCACACGGTAATTGCCGTTGGTCAAAGCGCGGCCAGTAAGCATACCGTTGTTGTTTAGGCTTACCCCGTTTGGCAACCCCTTGGCGCTGTAGATCAACGCATCAGCATCGGCATCTGAACTTGACAAGTTCACTTCAATTAATTCACCCACTGCATGTTGCAGATGACTAGGGGCGACTAACACCGGCGCAGTATTCACCACCACTCCACTATGCCCTGGAGTTACCACTGAAAGGTTGCGAGCCTGCATAACAAAGCCATCCCAGTGCGAATGCATGTGGAGTCTGTCTTCATTGCGCGGTACGTGATGAAAGGAAACCCTGTGCCACACAACAATATCTTGGTTTTCAACAGATTCATCGTCAATGAACGACAGAATGTCATCACCGCATTCAGGGTTGAACTTAGCGTTCTCACTAATGTACCGCTCGCAATCACTTTGCTTGGTAACAAAAAAATCAAACTCTGTATAAGGCTCAATTTCAGAACGTACTAATTTGTGGCCGTAGTTCAGCGGTTCAATTATAAAACCTGGAGACTGCGTGACATCTTCAGAGCCATCTACAATGCCATCACTTGCTGCATCAGTGATGTACCACGCCAGCATGCTATCGGGGTTAATTTTTCTAGCAGTCTCAACGCCTAAACGCTCAACACTTCGTGCCCGCCTACCGTCTGCATCTACTTTATAAGAAACCTCACTCACTACATCATCTGTAGCCTTTTCACCCAAATCAAAATCAATACGCCAATAATAATTATGCGTATGGGACAACCAAGACTTACCCGGCACACCTTCCAATTCTCGCCCATAAGGTGAGCCTGCCACATCAGAGCTGCGCTGTAACGCACCCGCAGCCCCTATAGATGGCGCAATAGATCCATCATCAAAAAATTTCCAAGTCATCAAATAAGAATATGACCCCACAAGCGATATAGAAAACAATGTGGCAACCTCAGAGACCCGTGCCTCTGATGAAGTACGAAATGCATCAACCCCATAAGACTGCAGCTGACACAGTCCGGCCCTATCATTGACATCTATAAGTTCACCACCAGGGCAGTCTAGTTCAGTCAACGTGTTAACGTAGCCGCCACCCAAACCAAATTGGGTCACATCGTTGTAGGTTATATTGCTGTCATCATAAGCCACGTGTAGTTGCGCCAACCGCAGCGTGCTAATCACTCTAGTCGCATGACCACCGGCGCTCCGGTAATGAATTTCACTTAAGACAATATTTTCACGGCGCTTAGACTCCCAACAGAGATCCCATCCAGCACCGTTATCAAAATCAATAGTTATCTGGTGCTCTGCAGGGCAAGTCAAAGGCGCTGCCTGAGCAATCACCGGAAACACCAGCCACAAGCACATTGCCAGTAAAAACATTAGGCATACAGCCGCATAGCTTGCCGCAGTAACTAACCCATTTATAGCCAAAGCAGTCGCCGCTCGTATCACTGATCACCCCAACCACGGCGAACCAACCCAGTTTCTTCATTGGATGGATTAAACAACGAATTGGCAGACCAATCAAAAGGTATAAGCGTAAAGCCAACGTCCAATGCAGTGATTGCCGGATAATCTTCTAAACGTGGCGTTATGTGGCGGGCAAGTGAAAACCAAACAACGGTGTCAGTGTTAGCCAAGCTTTCATCGCTTACAAAATCATCAAGGCTCGCCAAGCATCCAACACTCACTTGATCATTAGCCGATGCGAGCTTTTCACACCCGTGCCGCGCAGTCACGGTAAGATCAGACTGTGCCCATTGATCAACCCGACTAACATACCGATAACCCGCGCTCTGTGGATCAAGGTAATAACCAACTCTAGTACTCGCAGCCGCCGTGTTATCTACACCACTTGAGAATTCAGTATCGCTTATTCTCCAACCACGGAACCTTTCACTATTAATAGTGCGGGCTGCCTCTATAGCAATAGGCCGAACAGACATAGTCCGCCTACCCTGCTCTGTTGCCGAGGGTATGAAGTCAATCTCATCTATCTGATCATTAACGCCATTGGCGTTAATATTAAAATCTAATCGCCAATTAACCAGTAACGTTGCACTGGCAGCGTATTGATTAGAGTCAGAAATCTTAACGCCGTAGCGGGAGTCATTGGTATATTGATTAATGCGCCCCGAGTAAACTACAGACGGATGTATCTCACCATCTTCAGTTAAGCGCCAGATCTGTTCAAAATTATGTGTTCCAATACGAGACCGTGCATGTAGAGAAATCTCAAGGCGTCTTACCGGTTCAATATGACGCGCTTTAATCATATGATTAACATCGCGGAATCTCTGGCAAATTTGCTGTGCGTTTTCTCCAGTGAGTAACTCACCTGCTTCGCAATCACTGAGCACCGGTTGCAAATATTGCTTGCCACCCAAACCCACTTCACTGGCTAAGTGGCGGGCATCAATATCTTCATCGTATTTAAAAAGTATTTGCCCAACCGATGCGGCGTCAAGCACTTGCATAGGCCGCATACCCGGTGCTGCATAAAACACCCGACTCAGCACCAAGCCCGCATGTTGATCTATGTGCCAACATAGTTCCCAACTAGCACCACTGGCAAATTGAAACTGCAGTGGCGTAGCTTCTGATTCATGCAAGCCTTGTGGCGTATTCACTGACTCACCAGGTGCACTAGGGGCTTTGCAACTGGCAGCTTCGGCAGAACCCAAAAAGGCTGCAAATAAAATTGCTGCGCGCAGTAAAAATAGTTTCACTGCGATAGTCTCATTGAACAAGGTCACTATAAATTTCACCAGTGATCAGGTTAACCACCGGCTCTATAGAAAGGCTGTCGTCATCAGCTGTGAATAACGAAATTAATGCACAGCGCTCAAGATCACAACGGCTAGCGCCCAACAGCGCAGTATTGGCAGGAACCCAAATAGCAACACGGGCTTGCAGCCCAAAAAATTCATCATCAGTCGCTCCCCCTGTTGGCAACCTTTCTAGCTCACTACGGACTCGTTCCCTAACTTCTTCATGTTCAGCCATCAGCAATTGGCTGTAGTGGATTTCAGCCGCAGACAAAGGCAAGTGCGCACTGGCAACCTGAATAGTAGAGATCACCTCGCCCTGCACCAGGTCAACTAAATTAAGCTCCGTTACCCGACGCTGATAATCAAATGAAAAAACTTCGACCACCCGGCCACTGTTAGCTGCGGGGTTTTTCTGCTCGCGTAATTCGGTTAGCAATATTTGCACACCCAACGGATGTGCAGGCCCGCCTACTGGCGGCTGTGAATTAGGCCAACCTAACGCTTGAAGCCGTTGCGGCAAACTATTGCCAATATCTGAGGAAGTCGCAGCGGTTGGTTCACCTATCGGTGGCAGCGCTATCCGCGCCGCTGTAGCAACTTCAGCCTCACTGAGCGGTTGCTGCCATGCAGCGGCAAGGTTGCCGCCAACCAGCAGTGCAATTAAGGTCAAAACCAAATAAATTGGGCGCCGCCGCGCCTGCCCAATCAAGAACCCACGGTCAAATTGATGTTCTACGGCAAGAGTCATCGGTTCATAAAGCAAAGCTGTACTGTGAAACTTGGCAGCAGCCGTTGCAATAAATGTGCACCTCCGCCGCCCTGCTGAACGCCGCTAACCCATCACAGCTCACTCAACGGGTTAAATCCTTTCACAGATCCCTTGGACATCGCCCAACAACACCGATACCATTTCCAACATATTCCGAACTAGGCAAACCCCTTGGCTATAAAACTCGCATCAAAACTGTCACAAGTGAAACCCTCCCCGACCATGGCAATCACCGCATTGGCGGCAGATCTACGTGCCCAAGGCCGTGACGTCATCGGCCTAGGCGCAGGTGAACCCGACTTCGACACCCCAGATCACATCAAAGCCGCGGGCATTGAAGCGATCAACAGCGGCAAAACCAAGTACACCGCGGTAGACGGTATTATTGAACTTAAAAATGCGATCGTCGGAAAATTCAAAGCGGACAACGGTCTTGACTACAAGCCCAATGAGATTCTTGTTTCGTGCGGCGGCAAGCAAAGCTTCTACAACCTGACCCAAGCCCTCCTAGATGACGACGACGAAGTAGTAATTCCAGCACCGTATTGGGTTTCATACCCCGATATTGTCCTGCTCGCCAATGGCAAACCCGTGGTAATTGAGACACTTCAAGAGCAATCGTTCAAGTTGACACCAGAGCAACTTGATAATGCAATGACAGACAAAACCCGAATTGTGGTGCTCAACAGCCCGTCAAACCCAAGCGGCCAGGCCTACACCATGGCGGAATTCAAAGCACTAGGTGAGGTTCTCGCCAAATACCCCGACGCACTCATTGCCACCGACGACATGTACGAGCACATTGTTTGGTCCAAAGAAGGCTTCTGCAACATATTAAACGCCTGCCCCGATCTATATGAGCGCACCGTTGTAATGAACGGCGTATCAAAAGCCTACTCAATGACCGGTTGGCGCATTGGCTACGCCGGCGGTCCAGCGCCCGTAATAGCTGCGATGAAAAAAATTCAATCGCAAAGCACCAGCAACCCCACTTCAGTCTCACAATGGGCCGCCACCGCCGCCTTAACCGACGGCAACGAGTGCATCGCCCCCATGCTAAGCGCCTTCAAAGAGCGGCACGACTTCGTTGTGAATGCCCTAAACGGCATGAACGGCGTCTCCTGTATTGAGAGCGACGGTACGTTCTACGCGTTCCCCAACGTGCAAGCGGCCATTGACAGCAACGGTGAAATTAACAACGACGTAGAATTTGCATCGTGGGTGCTAGACCAAGCCAATGTCGCCGTTGTACCCGGTTCCGCCTTCGGAACGGAGGGCCATATTCGGCTCTCTTTCGCCACAAGTATGGAAAATCTCCAAAAGGCCATGTCCAGAATGAATGAATTACTCAAATGAATTTCATAAAGCAGGTTGACGTTGGGCGAACTGCCAGCTAAAATTCCGCTTCTGATTTAATCCCTGATAGCTCAGTTGGTAGAGCAAGTGACTGTTAATCACTGGGTCGGCGGTTCGAGCCCGTCTCAGGGAGCCATATCGAAGGAAAGGCCGCACATTGTGTGGCCTTTTTTTTTGGATCAGAAATTTTGGATCAGTAATAGGGCCCCTCGCCATCAGCCAACAGTTGATAAACTGGATACCGAAACCATCCTAAAACCTTCAATTAGCCGACGTACATTTCTCATTAGCGCAGTCGCCCTAGCCGCCTGCCCTTTGGCAGCACAAACCAAAGACTGGCAAGAAGTCATAGAGAAGGCGTACGCACTAGAGCAATGCCGGGCAATTGTCATTCACCGAAATGGCAAACAAGTTCTGGCCGAACGCTTCCGCGGCCCCGCCCTTGATCAACAGATCCACATCAAGTCAGTATCCAAAACCCTTGTTGCAGCGCTAACCGGCGTCGCAATAGATCGAGGGGAAATACCGTCCATGGAATCCACCCTAGGGGATCTTATCCCCCACCTAATTCCATCCAGCGCCGATCCAAAAGTTGCAGAGATTACAGTTGATAACCTGGTCACTATGCGATCCGGTCTCGAGGCCACATCAGGGGCTGGTTACAATAAATGGGTCAAGAGCCGCAACTGGGTGGCAAGTGCTTTATCAAAACCCATGGTGGCCGAGCCCGGAACAGTAATGCTGTATTCGACAGGCTCCTATCACGTACTCGGAGCAATCCTTTCAGAGGTCACTGGAACCGACCTTCTGACACTGGCCCGTTATCGTCTAGGACGACCGTTGGACTTCGAGATTCCTGCATGGACTCGCGACCCGCAAGGCCGCTACCTCGGCGGTAACGAAATGGCCATGACAATCGCCGCGATGATCCGCTTCGGCGAGATGTACAGAAATGGAGGCCTAGTTGGAAACACCCGAGTACTGAGCGAAGACTGGGTCAAGCGATCACAGCAGCAAGTTACCCGGTCAATGTTCTCCGGTCTCGGCTACGGTTACGGCTGGTTTCTTGGGGAAGCAGACGGCACCTCCTACACACTCGCACGAGGCTATGGCGGGCAAGTCATCTGCTTTGTTCCAAACCTTGCAATGACTTTCGCAATTACCTCAGACCCATGGCGCCCATCTCCCAGCCAAGGATATTTCGGTGACCTGATGCGTTTAATCAAAGACTCCATTATTCCGATAGCCCGTGCACATGCGAGTTAGCAACACTAGCGGGACATCAGGTAGCTGGATACTTTAAGCACTCCGACTCTAGACTAAGTCTGTCGCGTATAGCCGCATTTACATACCGTTGTCGCCATACCGCTCCAGCACCTCTGTAGCTGACCTAGCTGAATTGATATCGCCACCTTGCTAGAAACAGAAAAATACCATCAGGGCACAAACGCTCCAATCTAGATACAGCACTAGGCTACAGTCATTGTTTGACAGACGACTGATCCCTCGGGGGAAACCCGAAGCGTCAGCGAGGGATATCTAGCATGTAAAGGTCCGCTCCATTTCGGGACATAACACCCCGTCCGCCCGTTCAACCCTTCTAATTACATATCATTGCTATCAAGTTGAAATCACTATAACGGCCAACTTTGTTAACACACTTACCACCCTTACCACCCTTGCCCTAGCACCACTTTTTTCATGTTCAATAACATGCACAAAAAAAGCTCCCTTCCCTTTTTACTTTATCAGGCTGTGCTAATTTTAACGGTACAACATAAGTCTGTAAAATTACTGATGGTTGCAACTGTAATTTGCATGCTCATAGAACTAAGTTTTCATAACAACGCTCGTCGAACACCTCAACTTACACAGTCACAACAAGTGTGCGACTCTATTGCAGCTGCAAGGTAAAACAACTGGTTTAATAACCCCTATACCAGCATTCAGTGGTCCCACAAACCTCATACTCTTTTGCGCAGTAGATTATCTATGTAGTTTTCGTTTACGTAGTTGATCACAAATTACTACCACTACAGTTGCAATAAAGTTTAAAAAATATTAGAGTCCGCAAATCTTTTCCATTCGGCCATTTAAAGGAGGCCATCAATGAGTAGCTATTTTAGAAAAAACAAACTGTCGGCCTCTGCGACTTCGGCCAACCGTTAAGTCCTTCTAGATTTGACTGTATCTCATGCGAGCGCCACCCGATCACGGTAAGGCGGTCCACCGCGTCGCCGCGGATTCCCGACATTCCTAATCCTGAATAAATATGCATTGCGTGTGTAATTCTATGCACATGTTGCGCATTGCTTGTTCAGTTTAAATGCTATCGCACAGCGATGGCATACGCGGCGATACGTAGTGGAATTGACATGGCCCGAAAGAAGAACACCCAAAAACTAACTCCAAAAAAGCACCCTAAAGAACGATTCAATGAAGCAAAACTGCTACGGCATATTGCGCGATTGAACCTGCGCACGAAAGAAGCGTACAAAAGCTGGTGCACCCAACACGGTTTTAATTTAAGCTTTAATAAAACCGATATACAGCAACAGCGTGAACTGAAAAAACACGCCGATATTCTATCTATGCAACGACTGCGTCAGCATAGCAGAGAGACCAAACTTCGCCTTCAAATATTAAAAATCAGTACCGGTAACGTCAGCGCATTAGAACTTGGCAGTGACTTGCTTGTGGAGATTTATAACGGTTTCAAGAAAAACAAAACACCAAAGCAACTGCTTGAAACGCTACTGTATCTTGAAAAGTGTTCAAAATTGATATCAGATCCGCAATACGTTCAAGGTGTTGTTGCCCTAGTCTCACATCATGCGAGCTGGAAGCGATCGTTAAATCAATGGCGGCCAAAAAAGCATAATGCACGTCGTCAGTTTGCATCTTTAACACGGCATCTTTTAGCCGAATATGATGTGCCAGAATTTATGGATGGCGTTTGGTTTTCGGCCAAGAGAAAACACCAAGACTGGTTCATACACGTCGGCAGTGGATTCAACATACGCACCGCAGAATCATTACCAATTGCGTTGACCAAAAAGATGTCACACCACTATCTGCAAGCACCAGAGCGCTATACGGTGCTAATGGCATTTCGTTGGGCGCAGGTGCAAGCACTAGGTGGCGATGCGAGCCTGTGTGATTCAATTGCCGGTACCCAGCTTGCCAGACGCTTTAAGGACGATCAATTTTGGGTAAGTGTGATTCGCTTTTTTATTGAAAACCCAATGCTGGATCGTGCTCATGTACACCCGATTATCGACTATATCCAAAATGAAAAATACGTTGACCAACATAGCTATGATGCAGACGGAAGATTGCAAAATACCGGTCCAGCTCAACCTAATTTTACTATGCGAGGTCGCACCGGGGATTCCCTGTTAGCGCAGGTCGACACGTGGCATCGGCAATTGGGACGTGCCGCAAATCATAGCGGTGACCGCCGCTGGAATCGTTGGATAATTGACGATTACAATTTTGTCGAAGGCAATCATTCAGCAGACACTAGTCGCGTGTGGCACATAAGAGAACTACTGTCTACTAAAGAACTGGTGGCAGAAGGACGAAAACAAAAACATTGCGTCGCAAGCTACGCGACCTCTTGCGCCAGTGGTGCGAGTGCCATCTATACGATGGACGTACGCGACAGCGAAGGTGAACGCAAATTGTTAACGATCGAGGTCAACCGAAGACATCGTATGCTGTATCAAGTTCGAGGCAAGCGAAATCGTCTCCCGACCAACGCAGAGGTGTTGGTGCTACGCCGCTGGACACAGAAAAACAGCCTGAAATGGATCGATGGTTAGCAGCGAAGTCTGCTACATTCAATGATATTGATTATATAAAGCTAGCAGATTGGACTGGCAGAATAACTAGAGATGCCAAACGCGGTGCTATAGCTGAAACCACCCCACTTATACTGCACAGACTCATTAGCGAAGTATTATATAGACCTAGAAGCTTATTCAACTTAAATACTATTTTCGCCGTGACCGCGTTGCGCGCTTCATTCTTATTGCCTGCAGCACTTCTTGCCAGCAGGCCTGTAGCAATATTTCATGAGGCATTATCACTTACGCATTTACAATGGTACCGTCATATGAAAAACAAATACACTGGGGTCAAATTAATTTCTCATTTGGAAAATCAAACTACGTGTATTGTGTAGCCAAACTGACCAGATGTTGTCATAGAGTATGAATAAATAAAACAATGGAAAAGATCGATCTATCACTCAAGCATTTTAACTTGCCCGCTAAAGTTAACCTCCTTATTCAACACTGCGATGAAGCAGGTGATGAATTCTGCTCCCATAGTGAAGAGGATGGCGGTATCCCACAGTTTGTTGCCGCCGACGGAAGGATTAGCTGGCAGTTGTTAAACTCAACAGTTAAACAAACCTTGCCTGACCGTACACCTGTCTTTTGTGAATGGGGTTCCGGCACCGGTCTTGTTACGTTGATTGCCTCATTCATGGGTATGTCTGCAACCGGTATTGAAATCGAGGAAGACTTGATAGATCTGGCCCGTGAGGTATCACAGCAATTTGCGATACCCGCTACTTTTATCCATGGCAGTATCTACCCCAAAGACAATCCAACCCCTTTGATCAACTACGAAGAAGTAGATTTATTTTTTGCCTATCCTTGGCCGAATCAGATAACACACATGACCAATCTCTTTAAGCGGGTCGCAGTTAAAGATGCAATTCTGGTGCTCTACCATGGGGGACATAACTACCGAGTTTTTCGTCGCTAAATCCCATGTCAATAACTACAATCACAATCGCTATGATACGGGTGTTGGTTTATTTCTCAGTAAGCTAGGCAACCCCTATTATCGGGGATCAAACCGGTGCCGCTGCTTCGAACCATTCATGATCCATCGCCGATGATAGGTCCGATCGTGGCACTGTCAAAGTTCGCACCGCATACCAAGACCGCGCTTTTTTTACCTGCATTGGCATTGCGATCTGCTATCCATCCGGCCAGCGCGAGTCCCGCAGACCCTTCGACAAGCATTTTTTCATCCCACGCAAACATTCTAATGCCATCGGCGATCTGATCCTCAGTGCAGTCTATCAAGTCATCAACAACGTCCATTGCCAACGGCAGTGTTCTGGTCCCGTCTGCAATACCGCCTGCCACACCATCAGCAAGGGTGTCACTGTGTTGAACTTCTATAACTTTACCAGCGCGAATACTGGCAGCCAGCGCCGCAGAATTTAGCGCACTCACACCAACTACGCGAGTATTGGGGGAATACGCTTTAATCACCGACCCCATACCAGTAATCAGGCCCCCACCCCCCATCGATATATACACCACATCTAATTCTGGTTGCTGTTCAAGAAGCTCCAGCGCGGCGGTCCCTTGCCCTGCGATCACTTGGTCATCATCGTAGGGTGAAACATAAACATGACTGCGCTCCTTAGCCAAATGCTGAGCGTGCAATTCTGCTTTACCGGCATCGTCGGAGTGCAACGCAATCTCAACACCAAGACTTTCAATTCTCGAAAGCTTTTCCCGTGCAACAGTTTCTGGCAGCACCACAGTCAAGGCATGCCCCGTTCCCTGTGCGGCCGTTGCCAGTGCCAGCCCATGGTTTCCAGATGACGCTGTAATAACCGGCACATCCGTTGACAGGGATGTTAGTTTGGACAACGCCCCACGATATTTGAACGATCCAGTTTTTTGAAAGTTTTCCGCTTTAAAGAAAAGACTACTTCCATCATTAAAAACAGACCGAGATTCAAGACAAGGTGTAGCAAGCAACCAAGGTGCAATACGACGACGCGCTATTACAGAAAGCGCGGATTGCTGGAGAATAATTTTAGATGTCATTGGTGTGATTTCTTTCATCAGTTAGCTAAGACTATTCAGCAGCGTCAATAATGACTTGTGCAATAGCGATGTCCTGCGCGGCGATACCAGTCAGATCAACCACAATAATTTCAGTCGCGTTGTTACGACCAGGGTGTGCACCCGATAGCACCGTCCCCAACTCTATAATTTCAATAGTTGGATCAAGACCGACCGCTACCTGAAATTCACCATGTCCGCTGGATTGGCGGATCATGTCACAAACACGCAAGTCAGCACCGGCAACTAGGGATACTGGTAGTTCCTGCTTACCCGCCCCATCAGCACCAATGGCAACCACTACGGCACCTGCGCTAACCAGCCCGTCATCGAACAATGCCTCTGTGGATGGCGTTGTCGTTGTAATGATATCGGCGGCGCTAAGAGCCACAGGAAGATCTATCACTGTTGATGCAGTGATACCGTAGCTTTCAAGATAAGTGACAACAGAGTTTGCCTTCGCGGCATCCCGCCCCCAAATTTTCAATTCGAAGTTTCGATCAGCAGCCAGATCATGCAGGCAGCGTGCTTGAAGCCGTGCCTGTATCCCTGTACCAACAATAAGCACCTGAGTCGCGTCCGCACGCGCCAAAGTAAGGGCTGCAATAGCTCCACCGATTGCTGTGCGCATATCAGTCAGCCAACCTTCGTCTCTAAGGATGGCTTGAGGCATACCTGTTTGCGACGAGAACGCAAGCATCATTCCGTTTGAAGATGGAAGACCTTTAGCCGGGTTATCATAAAACCCAGATGCGATCTTAACCACATAGCTATCTGTTCCACGAATGTGACCAGACTTAATATGGCAGTCACCCTTGACCTCAGGAAAAGAAAGATGGCCGACATCCGCTGTCTGTACATCACCTTTCGACGACGCTATGTATGCATCTTTTATACGAAGTACAGCTAGATCTAGATCAAACAGTTCAACGATCTTGGGTTTTGCAAGATCGAGCATCACTTGGGCCACTGCCATTTTTATTATCCTGCGAAGTAATCAGTTAGAAACGGTCAACCAGTGATTGACTGAAACATAAAATTGTCGGCTAAGATAGTCAAAGACTCGCACAAGCATCAGATGCTTACGATGTCCGTCCTCGTAATGTGCGATATCCCCCAAAGCTGAGGAATTTCATGTTAGCTTATTCCATGGAAAGCCAGTTACCAATGGACATACTACATGGGCAAAGCAGATAGCTCTGAAATTCACAATTTCAAAGAGTTAGCATTCGATGCAATCAAAACGATACCAGATTCAGGCAGTTCGTTATTTTCTGAATTTCTAAATTACATCGATAAGAACCAATTTCCACCTATCGCTCAGGTTGAAGGAATTCCAATTTATCGACTAGAGGATTTCAAGAGCAATAGCGTGTGCTACATGAGTAACGAACGAGCAATAGTAACAACGATTGCTTTTTCATCCGTTGAGTTCTCGTTGTTCGGAGCCTATCTGGCTTTCACCGGAGCACCTTCTAAAAGTGAGGTCAAGCAAGAAAGCTATATAACCCCTCAGGATATTATTAACGTTGCAATGAAGGCAGAGCGCAAGAAGCGCTTAACACCCGCTGAGTTGCGCCTAGCCTCACAGTTGATTGCAGGTATCACGTTAAAATCAGCCGCTATCAATGATAACGTATCGCTCGAAACTAAACGATCGCAGTCCAAAGCGATCATGGCCAAACTTGGCGTCGGGCGACAACAAGATGTAGTGCGAGTGCTATTGCCGCACCTTGTTAAACTGACAAATCCAGAATCATGGGATAAGCATAACCAGAAACTTTTTAATCGTTATGCGGAAGAATTTTTACCAAAAGATGCCAGATGCCAACAACTCACCGACACGACTGGCAGGAGTGTCCGTATAGTCGATTACGGGCCACTCAGAGGTAAGCCAGTTTTAATACTCCATTCCATGATATTTCCAGATATAACTACTGCTGATATCGAATTCGCGTTCAAGCACGGACTAAGGCTTATATGGCCCCTTAGACCAGGAATATTAGAAGGAAACTCAACAGCAAAGGATATTCGTGAATATGCTATCGAAACACAACAAGGAATTGAGTTAGCGTGGGAACACATGTGTGGCGAGGCTGTACCTGTCATAGCTATGGTATCAAGTGCTTGGCATGCAACTGCGTTTGCAGAAAAACATCCAGATAAAGTCACTGATATTTCGTTTGCAGCGACGTGCTTCAGTGCAGGTAAGTACGAAAATAGCCTGACGTATTTTGGTAGTAGTGTTGCAGAGCTCTGTAGTCGAAATGTATGGTTAATGACCAAAACTGTAGATTTTATTCGTAATAACGTAAGCGAACTTGCAAGATTCAAAACAACAATATTACGCGTATTCAAAAGTAGCCAACCGGATATGAAAATTTTGAATCAAGAATTTAATGGCTTCAATCAAGGCGAGCGTATTAAATCTGTGTTAGTTGATTCCCCAGAATCTGTAAAACACGATTACTTCAGCCAGGTGCATTTTCGATGGGAAACTATTTCTCAACTACAAATGCCAGTCAAATTTATTCACGGCGCAGAAGACTCAATCCACAAACTCAAAGATGTGGAACGCCTAGTAAAGATTATCGGCAAAGTGCCTTTAACTGCCATCGAACACACTGGACACATAATGCAATATGAACATTTTCATAGTTTGCTGACATCAAGCCTCAACCTTTCCAGCTG
>JAYJMJ010011531.1:0-11621 GCA_036873875.1 Laminaria ephemera | reverse complement strand
ATTTAAAAAACCACTCAAATGAGTGGTTTTTTTTACTTTTGTATATAATTAAATTAAATTTAATTAACAATATGTGATTTTTCTTTATCGCCTTTAAAAAATTCTATTATATTATCAATTGACATCTCATCCATACCAGCCCACGCACTTGTTGTTCTTGATGCGATGTGTGTTGTATTTATAAATTTAGAATTATCTAGCTCTAATAACTTATGATTATCTTTATCTGCTTGATTTTCAGGATTTTCACTATAATAACCATCTAAAGCAAAGCCTGCAATTTTGTTATTATTTAAAGCATTGTATAAATCTTGTCCATTTACTACATGTGGTCGAGATATATTAACAATAACCGTTTCAGGCTTCATCATATCAAACTCTTTTTGTGTAATATAGTTCTTAGTTTCAGCTGTTTCTTCTACTGCAATAAATATAATATCGCTTTCTTTCATAATTTCTTCTTTTGATACAAAGTTATAGTTTGATTCTTTTTTAGACCTAGCTATATAACTTACATTTGTATTAAAACCATTACTACAAATATTTGCAATTTTACTACCAATATTACCAAAACCTATAATACCAACATTTAATCCACTAATTTCAGTTGAAGGTTTTATTTCTTTTAGTTCACTTTCTAATTTTAATAATGAATTTGCATAAGATATTTTTCTTTTAATATCTAGCATTAACCCTATTGAAAATTCAGCAACAGATAATGAGTTTACACCGGGAGTATTACTAATTTTTATATTATTTTTACTACAATACTCAACATCCATAAATGAATTGTAGCCAGCTCCTTCAAAAGATATATGTTTTAAATTAGTAAAGTTTTTTAGAACATCTTCTGATAAGTATGTGTCTCCACCCATAACAATTGAGCTATAATTATATGAATCTAACCCATCTTTTAGCTCTTTATCACTAACTTGAGTTACAGAAAAACCTTTACTTATCAACTTATTTTTTTCATTTTTTGAAAATTCATCGTTACACAGTATTAATATGTTATTCATTATAGAATCCTTTTATATTATTTATATTCAATTAATAATAAGTATAACATTTAATAATATCATTACAATAAGATAGTTATTATTTGTTAGTTTTTAGAATTTATGCATCAAACTATACTTTTATAATCCTTAGTTATTTTTCATAACCTGTTGGTTAATCTCGAAGTTTTTAATTTCAAAGTTTCCCTCCTAGGCAGCACCTTTGCGCAGACATCAAATGTTGCGCATTTTTTTTGTGCTTTTTTATTTGACTTTAAATTTCAACATGTATATATTCATAAATCTATTTAAGACCGCTTTATAACTTTTTTACCTAAAACCGTGAGGATTTATGGATTCTATTACTAGTAATACACATGATAATGAAAATAGTACATTAGAAAAAAGAATAACTCTGTTTTTTAGTACATTAACTTGTAATAATATTAATGCTCCTGAACAAACGTACCCTCTTAACTATTGCAAAATAGTTTTTTATGATAACTTATATATTGATGATCTTGAAAAATTAATTGATTTTTACCTTGGTAAAAATTGTAACCCTACAACTAATATGTCTTTAGTTGTGTCAAACATTACTAATTTAATTCTAATATTTAATACCAAAATTAAAAATTATTTAAGTTTATTAATTAAACATAATATACCTTTAGATTCTTTTAAAGTACCAAGCCCCACTACAAATGAAGGCTTTGAGATACCATTAGAAGATTTAAATTACATAAAATCTATGCTTAGCTGTTTATTTTATAATATACAGTATCACTCATTACTGTTTCCATTACTTAACAATATTGATGAATTTAAAAAATTCCATACCTACTGTAAAGATAATGGCTATGTTTTACTAAAACAGTCTCAAACAGATATAAAATTTTTATATCAAAATATGAATAAACCTCAAAGGCTTGCTCTTGTATCTTAAAATTACGACAAAAAAAAAGGTATCTAATATTTAATATATTAAGATACCTTTTTTCATTTCTTATACTATAATTATTATTTACATTTTAGTGAAATATCTAAAAATGCTTTTGGTAAATCTTTTAATTCAAAAATTGATTGTTTAGTATAATCTGTACCTACCATTTTATAACTAACTTGTATAAACAGTTTGTTTAAATGCATTCTTGCTTGTTCTATTTTATTAGTTGGAATTTCAAAAACATAAGCATTATTATAACCTATTAAGTTAAACTCATGGTTATGTAGTCCAAATACATTTATAATAGGATCTTCTATTAAATTAACATTAGATGTTAATAATATTCTAGCTTTTTCTTCAAAGTAAAGGTCTGTTATTTCAAGGTTAATATCTGCTTTTGTAGATTTTAAAGTACATTCAGATTCTTGCCAAATACCATAAGATGTTGTTACAGGCTCTTGCTTTTGAGCTATCTGTTTTTTTGCAGAACATGATGTAATTAATAATGCAATTACTACTAATAAGTTGCTTGCTTTTAAGCTCATATCTAACCCTTTAATTATTTAGTTGAATTTTGTTGATAATTGATTATAATATAAATGATTTTAATAAGCAAAATATTATTCTAGAAAGTTATAAAACATATGATAAATTTACCACCTCTTGTAAGAGGAAGAAAACCTGAAGATACAACTATTGTTGTTGCAATGTCTGGCGGAGTTGATAGCTCTGTTGTAGCAGCTTTGCTAAAGCAGCAAGGTTATAAGGTTATTGGTATAACACTACAATTATGGGATTACAGCCCATTAGATAGCGGCACACCTAATAAAAAATTTGGTACTTGTTGTGCTTTAGATGATGTTTATGATGCACGCCGTGTTTGCCAAACTATGGGTATTGACCATTATGTTTTAAACTATGAGTCAGATTTTAAAAGAGATGTTATTGATGATTTTGTTGATACTTATGCTCAAGGTGCAACCCCTATCCCATGTGTTAGATGTAATGAGCGTATTAAATTTGATGCTTTATTAGAAAAATCTAAACAATTAGGTGCTCATGGTTTAGCAACTGGGCATTACGTACAAAAACTTTGGGATGAAGAGCTTAATAAATATACTTTACACAGAGGTAAAGAAGATATTAAAGACCAAAGTTATTTCTTATTTACAACAAGACAAGACCAACTTGACTATACAGTTTACCCATTAGGTGCTGTTGAAAATAAAGACGTTACACGCCAGCTTGCTGAAGAGCTTAACTTACACGTAAGTAAGAAAAAAGATTCACAAGATATTTGCTTTGTTCCACAAGGTAATTATAGAGATACTGTTAAAAAATACCGCCCTGAAGCATTTATTAAAGGCGATTTTATTAATACTAGTAATGAAGTATTAGGTACTCATGAAGGTATTATTAACTTTACAGTTGGTCAAAGAAAAGGTTTAGGTATAACTTTAGGTGTTCCTACTTATGTTATTGAAATTAAGCCTGATACTAACCAAGTTGTGCTTGGCTCAAAAGAAGAGCTTAAAGTTAGAACATTTAATATTAAAGATATTAACTGGATTGGTGAAGATATACCAACTGAAGGCTTAGAATGCGAAGTAAGAGTTAGAAACGGACATGCTCAGGTTAAATGTTTACTTACAAAAACTGGTGATAAAACTGCAAAAGTTACTCTTTATGACCCTGAAACAATGGTAGCACCTGGCCAAGCAGCTGTATTTTACAATGACCGTAGAGTTATTGGTGGTGGTTGGATTTTAAATGACACTGTAAGAGTTAATGTAAAAGTTGAAATATCTTAAAACCCATATAAAATTATAAACTAAAAATGTGCTTTTAATTAGGCGCATTTTTTATTTGTATTAAGCCTTATTTTTGCTCATACAATAACATTGTATTATTGACTTATATATATATACAATGTATTATTTTAAAATATAAAAACAATTTAATTAAACAGGTAAGCTATTAATGTTAAAACATCCTATTCAAGCTGATAATATTCAAGTTAATTATGATAATAAAACTGCAGTAGATTTAAGCATCTATGTTAAAAAAAATGAAGTTTTAGGTTTAGTTGGAGTTAATGGCTCTGGTAAAACTACTACATTAAACGCATTAGCTGGTGTTATACAGCCAAACAAAGGTAATATTTACATTAATGAACAAACAGGTATAACTAAAAATATTAGTTTAAAAAAGCTTGTTAGTTATTTACCTGAAGAACGTGAAGAAATTGAAAATCTAACAGTTTTTGAATATTTGTCTTTTATTAGCAAGGCTTATTCTAAAAAATTTTCAGATATTTTACCGGCTTTAAAAAAAATAAATGCTGATGATGTTATTAATAAACAATTCAGTACTTTATCTAAAGGATATCAACAACGTATTTTATTTGCAGGTATTTTAATTGCAAACACTCCTATTATAATTTTGGATGAAATGTCAGATGGTTTAGACCCACTACAAAAAGAAGAACTATATTCAATAATTAATGAAATTAAAGAAAATAAATCTATAATAGTTGCAAGCCATAATTTACAAGAAATTAAACAGATTTGCGATAGAGTTTGTATTATTAATAATGGTAAAATAACTCAAGAAATTTTACCTAAACAATTCGATAAAATTGAAGAACTACTTAAATAAAAGGATATAACTATGAATTTATTCCATCTGACTATGTTTGAAATTAAAAAACTTATAATTTCTAAAACATCATGGATACTAATTGCCATTTTTGTTGCTTTAGCTAATACAGCAACGTTTTTTATAGGTGGCTTTTTAGTTTTAAACGAAGCATCTCTTAACGCATTTTTAAGATTTTTACCATTGAGTATTGTTCTATTTAGTTTTCTAATTAGTTTTAATTCAAATATTAAAGAATCTAAAAAACAAAATTTTATAAAGTTTGCATCATTACCAATTGGCCTTGGCAAGTTAACAATAGCAAAGTATTTAGCTAATTTATCAATGGGTGTAATATTCTTAATATTATCATTGAGTATTGTTATTACTATTAACTATTTAGGAACACCTGATTATCTTTTAGTTTTATCAGGCTATATAGCAGCTTTATTACTATTTATGCTATGCTTTGCAATTACTACTTTTACAAATACAATTGCTAAAAATAGTTTTGAAAGCTTAGGTTATTCAATTCTAATAATATTTGCAATGGCAATATCAAGCCTTGGTGCTTTAGAACAAATCCTTGCTAGTATTTTACCAGAGTATTTAGTTCAAAATGTTGCAAAGTACAGCATATTATCTTCATATAATAATATTGGGTCAGGTTTTATTGGAATTAATGACTTAGTACTTTACTTATCATATATATTGTTCTTTATGATTTCATCTTTAATTTTATGTAACAGACAAGTTATTAATAGTAAGTATTCTAAATTAAAAGTATTTATTTTATTTTCTACTACATTAATTATTAATGGATTTTTTATTAATAGTTCATTTAAGTTTGATTTAACTTCTGATAAAGTATATTCAATATCAGAACAGTTAGTAAATATTACAAAAAAATTATCACGTCCATCTGTTCAAGTAATATTTTATTACTCTAAAACAAATGAATCTATACCTATTGAATATAGAAAATATGCTGATTATGTAACAAAATATTTAAAGCAACTTGAAAATGTTTCAAAAGGATCGTTAAAAGTTATATTTAAAAACCCTGAACTTTCTTCAGATATTGAAATTATGGCACTACAAAACAAAGTAGCTGAAATTCCACTACCTGGTGGAGATGGTTTTTATGCAGGTATTACTGTAAAACAAAATAATATATTAAAAAGCATGCCTTATATTGATTTAAAGCGTAAACACTTTTTAGAATATGACATTGCTGAAATGCTAGTAAATTTCACAAAAAATACCAGGACTAAAAAAATTGGCATTATTACAGATTTAGATTTAGGTAAAAAAAATCAACAACCTGAGTTTATGCTTGAATTGATGAAACGCTATGATGTTGATATTATACCAGTTGGATACCCTACTTTTCCTCAATATGATTTAGTAATTTCGTTTATGACTCCATTTATGGAAGATGAAACTATTTACGGTTTAGATCAGTACTTAGTAAATGGTGGTAGAGTTTTAGTATTTTTAGACCCTTTATTTAGAACAGCTCCTGAAAAAGACTTTTTAATGCCTGACAGGAAAGCTGATGACTCTGCTTTTGACCATATTGCAGACTTATTAAGGTTTTATGGTATAAATTATGATTACAATAAGGTAGTTGGCGATAAAACACGTGCTTTAAGCAGCAATATAGACGGCATAGGGTTAACTAGTTATCCTTTATGGGTTTACTTTAGTGAAAAAGAGATGAATCAATCTAGCCCTATTTTTGCAGGCTTAAATAACATTATTATCCCTGAAGGTGGTTTCTTTAATATTTATGATGATTTACTACCTACTTTAACTTATACTCCTTTACTAACTACAACTAGTGAATCTCAAGTTTTATCAAGGTCATTATTTAGTGAACTTTTAGGTGATTCAAAAGCTGTTGCAAGTAGATTAAAAGGCGAAAAGAAATCTCGTGATATTTCTTTCATGCTTAATGGTGAGTTTGCATCTGCATTTAGAAGAATGCCTGATAAAGTTAAATACTGGTTTGATGGAGCAGAATCTGTTGCAGGTAAACCTAAATACCCTGAACACAAAATATATTCAGATAAAAAAGGTGTGTTAATTGCTGTAGCTGATATGGACTTTATGAGTGATCAATTTAGTACTTATTTAAAAACTGAGATTGATGGATCTAAAAAACAAGCACCATCAAGTGATAACCAATTCTATTTAAAAAATATGATTGATTATGTTTTAGGTGATTATGATCTTATAAACATACGTGGTAAAGGTGCGACTTTAAGAACATTAGAAAAAGTAGAAGAAAATGTTTCAAAAGATATTGCAACTAAAGAATTTCAAGAAAACTCTTTAGTAAGGTTAATTCAACTTGCTGGTAAAAACTATGAGTCATTAACAAAAAGAAAGTCTGTTATTAAAACTCAAGAGCAATTTGATGATATTCAATTAGAAATTTTTAAATCTCAAAGTAAAATTGTAAATGCTAAACGTAATTTAAGAATTTATAAACGATCTTTAAAACAAAATGTTGAAACATATGCAAGAAATATTGCAATATTAAATATACTGTTTGCACCTATTATATTACTAATTTTAGGCTTAGTATTCTTTTATATTAGAAAAAGGTCATTCAGGTAATAATTATCAATTATTCATATTAAAAAAGAGCATATAATTATGCTCTTTTTTTTAATTATATACCTTTTATTATTTACATTAAGCCCAACTATCTCTATATTAATAAAACACATAAATATACTATGTATTTAATGTCAGCTAAATTGTACTGACTATATATATAAGTATATAACCCGCTAGGCTTGCCTGGTATTTTACTTTTATTTAAATTAGTATAAATTTTGCACATTTAAATCGAGTCTGCAAAGATTATGCTAATAATAACTTAACGGAGGTCCTTATGGACAACCAAACAAATGCTAATGTAGTTAAAGATGAATTCTCAGATATTAAAGCAATATTTGAGAAATTTGGTAGATTGAAAGCTTTTTTACTTTCTTTAATTGGTATTAAACCATCAACTAAAGGTATTGAAATTAACAATAAGGTTGAACCTGTTATGTCTGTAAAAGATGATGAGCATAATCCTACTTCATCAAGCGAAGACGACTCTGTAACAAATATCAGCAATGATGTTGTTACAAATGATTCTTCATCTGATGAAAGAAGTGGTGATGATTCTGAAACTAATATTGAAGCTAATGACTCTACCCAAGATGATATTACACCTGAAGTTAAAGATGTAATAAAAGCTGAAGTAGTTGAAGATGATTTAACTGAAGTTGAAGATATTGTTGATGATGTTGTTACTAATGACTTAGATGAAGATGAAGCTAACGTTGCTAATTTTTCTGAACAAGTAATTTGTTTACCTAATATGTACCCTGAAGCAGAAGTTGTTGTTGATAATGAAGTAATTCATTTATCTGATAATAGCTCTGATGAAGATGATACTAAGGGTAGCCAATTAGTTTCTACAGATAAAACCAGTAACGAGATTATTCATATCTCTGATAGTACTGATTTAGTTCCTGTATTAGCCGAAATTCCATTTCTGGAAAAAGTACATCGTCTAATTGAAAAAACGTTTAGTCGTCCACAGTTAGGTAGTACAGTAATCGGTTCTGATTTAGTTAATGTTGAAGGCACTCACAAGGTGCATGATGCTGAAATTATTGATGATGTTGGATTAGTTCCTGTTGAAGGCACTCACAAAGTGCATGATGCTGAAACTACTGATGAAGTTGTTGCTGATGAAGGTATCCCATTAGTTCCTGTTGAAGGTACCCACAAGGTACATGATGCTGAAATTACTGGTAATAGTGATGATGTTATTGCTGATACTGCTGCAATCAAGTATGCTGCTGATGAAGAAGAAGCTCATACCATAAATAATATTATGAATGAAGCCAACTCTGAATCTAAAGGCACTACAAGAGGTGTTATAGTAGCCGCTATTATTTCTAATATACATAAGTATTCTATTAGAATAGTAGTAGTTTTAATTTTATTGTTAATTTCTTACTTTGCAACGGTAACGTGGCAAAATAATGAATATGAAAATAAAATGGCTATGGAGATGGCGCCTTATAACCTTGCTGAGGATAATTTAAGATCTAGTATTATTAGAACTTTAAAAGCAAGCATTTATTTCATTACTACACCTGATAGAGCTGAATACGCTATTATCGTTTCAAATGGCTCTTTAGTTCCTTTGCAAATTAAGTTTAAAAACTTTTTTTCAAAGTACTCTTGTGTTAATAATGTTAATGAATGTAATGAAGACTGGTACTTTCTTAATTGGTTAAATAATCAACCAATTACTGATGTTATTAATATTCACAATGATTTTTATGACCGTAATGGATTTAACTATCGTGAATTAGTATCTACTGAACTACGGAAAGTTACACCTAAACAGTATATACCTTCAATTCCTGCATATGTTTCTATACCAGTTACATCTGAAATAGTTGCATTTTATTTGGAAGAAGATAACGTAAATAGTATTAGAAATCAGGCTTTACCGCGTTTTAACTTTTTAATGTTTTTTATTATTTTTGCTGTTCTTTCAGTTTTTTGCATTAAATATGCAATTGCTAGAAATAATACAAAAATTAAACTTAATGAAGCTAAAACTCAAAAATTAATTGATTTAGAAAATGAAAAATCTAGATTAACTAATTTATTGTTTAAGGGTTCCAATTTTAAAAAGCGTATTGCTTCTATTAAAGAACAACTTAATAAAAGTGTTAAAGAAAAGCGCTTATATGATCTTGTTGATTCTTTTGCTATTGACCCATCAAATCGGGTTAACTTGCCTGCTGATGTAATGCAGAGTATCAATGATTTTGATCATAAGAAAATGAATTCTTTAGAGGCTTATGATAATTTAAAAGAAGAGTTTTTACAATGCTTGGAAACAGGTAATGGAAACTTAGAAACTGCATTATCTGCTTTAGTGACTATGAACTATAATATCATGATTAACCTAGCTGAATATTTAGAAAAACTAGGTGAAAATGAAGTAAATGTGATTGCCATTAAAAAAGAGCTAAAGGAGTTAACTTTAATTTCTACACATCGTTTAAATGATCTTGATGTTTCAGATATTGAATACATTACTTTAACCGATGAAAAAGAACAGCTTGAGAAAGTAACCAAGGAATATAGAGAACTTTCTAACTAAGCGATATAAATTTATGATTTGATTATAAATTTATTAAAAATGGGTACTTAGGTACCCATTTTTTTATATATTTACGAGAACAAAAAAGGAAGTAGCTGTTGCTACTTCCTTTTTTATGTAATAAATGGTTGGCTTACTTTATCTAGTTTTTAAAAAGCTTGATGCCCCTACTTCTAGAGATTTTCTCGGCATAGACTTTTTAGCATCAACTGGTTTTTTAGAACATCTACCTTCAATAATCGCCCCTGCATCTAAATCTAAACTACCATAGCTAACTTGTCCGTTAATTTTTGAATTATTTCTACATTCTAACTTTTCATCAACAAATACTCTACCGTTAATAATACCATTAGTAATTAAGTTAGTTGTATTTACTGGACCATTAATTTTAGCTGTTGTACTTAATATAAGTGTACCTGCTTGGTTTTTTAATAGCTCCACTTTACCATCAATTTTACCATCAACTCTTAATGTTCCTGAAAATCTAATATCACCCACAATATGCAAATTATCTGCAATAATACTGTGTGAGTTATTTTGAACCTGCTCATTGCTTGACCATGAACTAGTTTCATTTTTTAGATTTTTACTTTTAAAAAACATTATATTGCTTTACCTTTTAATTAAAAAACTTTCCAACACTGAGAGATCATTTTATTAGATTTATTAAAAACTCTGATATCTATAACTTTAATAGCTGAAAGCTTGTTAAGATGCTTAATTTTACCTGTTAAACGCATACTATTTTTGATTGATATATCTCTTATAGTATCTGGCGCTAGTTCTTCTGGTAATGTTTTTGTAAGATCAATGTTGTCGATACCAGTTAAAAGTCTTAATTCAACTCTAAATTTCTTTCCAATATCTGACTTATTATCTAACACTAAATTAAGCCCGTAGTCAACATATTTTTTACCATATGTTGCATTAATATTAAAACACTGTAGCTCTTGTTTAATTGCAGGGCTCATAAGTTCTTCATAAAATACAATCTGTGAGTTTTGTTCTTTTAACTTATTATTAATCATAGCAATTTCATCTAGTGAGTCTTTTCTTATCTTCTCAACAATGTTTGCTTGTGCTTGTAATTCAGCTATTTGGTTTTGTTCTGTGTCTAAAATTTTAGATATATTAGTGTTTTCAATAACAAGTGAACTATTTTTTATAGTTAATGATTTATTTGCTTGTAATAAAGCTAGGTTTTTATCTTTAATATAATTATAGTTTTCATTAATTTTTGCAGGTAACTTTACTACATAGGTATAATATGTAATAGAAACAACAAATAAACAAACAGTCATAACTAATTACCAGAATACCCATTTAGCAATGCTAATTGTTACAGGAGGTTTGTTTGTTTGCGAATTACGCATGAAAATAAATGTATATGCCATTATTTTTTAATTTTCTTTATTAAATTATGATTTATTAGGTTTTAACCTAATTGATTATTTGTTCTTTAATATGTTTGTTTAACTAATATAACATTATTTGAGATTAAAATACATATATTATTTAAATATTATTCTTATTAAAATATAAAAATGTCAGGAGTCTAAATAACTATTTTATATACAAAAAAACCAAGGAATTCCGCAAGGTCAGGTATATGTCAGTTAAAAATTTTATATGACTCTATAAAACTAATGTCGGGAATGAACAAAACTATAATAATTTAGGAGAAAAAAATGGCAGTTATAGAAACTAAGTATAACTCTATATCACAGTATATGAGCACAATTAAGGATTGCCAGGCACTTTCTTTCGAAAAAGAACAAGAATTAGCTAAAGAATATGATGGTAAAGCCATTATTGGAAAAGTTAATGTAGATCACAACCCTGAAGT
>JAYJMJ010011335.1:0-23184 GCA_036873875.1 Laminaria ephemera | reverse complement strand
GCTGAGAGCGAAGCGGGTCCTTGGAATCAAGTGATTAAGGTTTAAAAAAAAAGCGGGGACAAATGTAAGTATGTGTAAATGGGAGGGAGAACATACGTACTTGGCAGAACATAGTAATGAGGACAAAATCGGGTAGTGCAGTATCGTGGATTTGTTTTTTGTATTTTGTGTCCACCGTTGGTCCTGAATACGATGGTCCCCGTAACACTACCAACTAGTACTACCGAAGCACAGCTGCCGGGCAGATTGCATGATACACTATACACATGTTGTATGTTGTATGCCACCTGCGTACCCGTACAACACACGTCCACGAACACTCCGTACAGCCCCTGTTGTAGAAGTGTTGCGAGAGCGGTTGTTTGTCACCATCGCTGCATTAAATGCACCCCCTGCTGTAGTCCATACAGCGTACAGCAGTATATCATCGGTGCAACATGTATTGCACTACCGCGTGTTCTGCTGCAATGCACGTAGTCCTCAACGTAACATAGTTTCGTCCCGTCTCCGCCAATGTTGTTTGTGATTGCCACTGTTCCCTCTTGACACGATACGTGAAGGCTATCTGGTGCGCTGAAGGACGTCATGGCGTCTTACAACATCCTCGAGGCGAAGGTGACGGCGGTGACGACAGACACGGCTGCAAACCAGAAGAATGCCATCATGAAGCACACAAACATGGAATGGCTGCCGTGCATCTGCCACGTCATGGAGCTCATCATGGGCGTCCTGATGAAGTCGTTTTCAGAGGTACTGGGTAACGTAATGTTCAGGTCGTTGTACCAGAACTGTGTATGGTACATATGCTTACTATAAAACTACTTCACACCTGGCAGATGGTTTGGCTGTGTCCTTCTGCAACAGTACGTGCTGTATACGATACCGGTATACCACAGTATGTACCAGATTGCCCGCCGTCTGCATGGAACGCCACAATCACCAATGGACAGCAAACCTAATGCATGCATATCTGCGCCTTTACCCGCCGTGCTCCGTTCCTGTTTATTCTCTACTGCCCCTTGCTGCTTCAACCCTTGAAAAGTTTCTCGCTAAGCTGCACAGAATCCAAGCCTGGGTAAAACGTTCCTCGTCAGCGAAAGCCAGCCTTGCTGAAGCGCAGCGCTACTGCAAGCTCGCCGTGCGAACACTCCCAGCTGCTTGTCCGACGCGGTGGTGGAGCACGACAACGACGGCGCAGGCGTTTGTCACGAACGAGCGTGCCGTGAAGATGCTGATTGACCCGGCCAACGACACGGTCAAGAAGGATAACGTCCCGACTCTGGATGAGCACGATTGGATGGTAAGAGCGATTGTCCCGTCTCTGACAGACCATGAAGAGTCGGCGATAAGGGGCGTACAACTTTGTAAAACGCCTTTAGGTCCATAATATTTTGATTGGAAATTGGCGTGTGTTCTGTTGGTGCGTTTCTTCTTGGTTTGGGGTTTATGAGATGGTGGTATAATAACATGTTACACTGTCTGGCCAGTGTTGGTGCAGGATGAATACAAATGACACTTCATCACCTGACTGCTCTACAATTCCATGGATTATTTTTTTTTTATGGCGCAAATGCAGGCGTTGGCGGACATCCTTGTCGTCGCCGTTCCATGGATGCAGTTCCAGAGGCGTCTGGAGGGCGAGCAGTACATCACCATCAGCACACTCGATCTCATTGTCGACCAGGGCCTCTCCATCGTGTCAGAAGCCAGCTCAGACTTTAGGCTGTGCCGGGAGGTATGATAAATCAGTTGCCGTAACCGAAGAAAGTATGGTGTCGTCGTGTGAGTCTTGTTTAACTTTTATCTGTTGTCGCTGAAACTCGTGGAAGCTGTAAGATTGGGGTTTCACTTCGTTTTTAATGGACACATTCTACATTGCACCTCTGCTCCTGTGTGTGCGTCGTATCAACCACAGGTCCGGGATGCATGTGGACTAATGGAGGAAAACATGTACAAGAGGTTCCACCCGGAGGACGAGATCCGGGCTCCTGGAGCCTGTGCCAACATGGTCAAACCCCTGCGCATCCCCAAGATGACCTCCGTGTTAAATCCGCGTACCAAGTCAGCCGCGTGGGCGTTCGAATCCGACATCCAAACGTGAGTCGTTGATGGTGTTGCCGTAACAGACAGTGTTGTGTGCGTACAGTAGACGCAATACGAAATCCACCAAGGACGGCCAACGTGGATAATAATAATATGTTTGATGTTGTAGCTGTTTCTTGGAACGAAACCTAATCTGTTGTTGGCGCACAAATAGATACAATAACAAAGAGTGCAAATCAGGCATCAGAGTCCCACGTGATATTACTGCTGTAATATTGATAACTTTACGTGACAACAGTTTTTTATCTCTTTCTACTCGTGGATTTCGGGTGCTTTTTGAACATCAGGCTCTTCTATGGGCCTATCGAGGCCGCGCTCGGCGCTATGATCAGGGAGGAGGAAAAGGAAGAAGCCCACAACGCGGTGGACATCACGGCGGCCGATGCGGACTCGGCTACGCCCAAGCTGAACGACGACCCGTCTGATTTCTCGATCTCGCGCCTCATCCAGCAGGCCGCTGCTCGCAAGCGGTTCGAACAGGAGGGTGCCACGGGGGCCGTGGCGTCACCCCCGGCGACCGTACAGAAGGTGTCGGTGTCCCCCCGCCAAGTCATCACGAATGAGTGGACGATGTACAAGAGCGCGGTAATCGACCCGGAGACAGTGGAGCGCCTGGGTGGTCCTCTCGGGTGGTGGAGGCAGAACGAGCGCCTGTACCCCCACATTGCCAAGCTGGCCCGCAAGTACCTTGCGGTCCAAGCCTCGTCGGCAGCCTCCGAACGCTTGTTCTCTCAAGCTGGCTTGGTGATTACGGATAAGCGTAATCGCATGAGCGGAGAGACGGCGGCGGACATTATCTTTCTCCACGAGAGTATCAAGCACAAGTTGTGGTAGTTTGCTGTTGGCGGGTCGGTGGTGTGCTACTGTAGTATGCTGTACTCCCGTCGGCGGTGGATAGGTAGTAGCTACTTGGGCCACCATGAGGAGGTTTCGTTTGTTGTGAGTACCTAGTCGTAAGAGAGTGGGCGAGGCTGTGTTGCTGTTGCCCTCGCGCATCGTGCATTGAGCAGCACATACAGGCGAATAACGAAAAAATGTATCCTTGAAACATTGAAACGACTTGTTATGCGTTATTTCTTGTCGTATTTTGTAGGGGGTTATCTCCTACTTCCTGCTGTTTATTGCACTTGCGAGCGAGAAGTTACTTGGTTCTGCGCAAATGTCATCCCCCATCCACGTTATCGACGACGACGAGCAGGGCGGCCTCCGCTGTTCCCACCATGCTGACGGACGTGTACAGCGGCGCTGAAAAATGAAGTAAAAAAGTGTACAAGATAAGCAAATAAGCACGAAATAACCAACGAATTTAGCTTGCTTGGTTAAGCATGCTTATTTTGAAAAAAGCAAATAAGCACGAACCTGTTGCTTTGATTATGCTTATAAAAAAGCATGAAAAAAAAGCAACAGTAAGCATGCTTATTTAGTTGCTTACCAACACTAGTAGTGAAGAATGTTTTGTCTTAAATATCCTGATTTTCCTGTGGGTGTTGTTCCGCTGGTCTTTGCCATCACATTTGACAGAGAAAGGCGAAGCGTTCCTGGATGTTTGTGTTCTCCGTTAAATTTCCTGATTTATCAACAGGTTCCTGTTTCCCTGTTTATCCTTGTGACAATTGAAGAGAGGAAATATCAGGGGGAAAGCTACAGTGGATACACACCCCCAACTCCACGCTCCTGTTACCCCCCGCACCTGATTTCTCGGCGGTTCAGAGCGACAAAATCTTGTCCTGCCCTGCCGCGAGCCTGCCGGGGAGTTGTTGGATCCCCAGGTTTCTTCTATCAATACGTTCGTACGTCATCAGTGGGTACACACCAGAGGTACAGGTACGTGTGTACAGCAGTAGTTACTTACGTAAACAATCAGCTGTGCGTACAGCAGTAGGTCCGAACAAAGGGTACAGCAATAGATGCAGCGGGTATGTACAGATTACAGCGGTAGTCATTTATTTCACTAGACGAACGTACATCAGCAGCAGAGAACACAATCGCGAGCGCTCTTCTTGCCGCCCCGTCGAACGCCACGGTCGTGACGCAACAGGAAGGTTAGCTCACACAGGTCGGTCAGTACAGATGTCTGTTCCTTAGCCAAACCCAACACGCATTATTGCTGGAAATGCGCTCACCAGCATCGTACCTGGTATAGGACAATCGAATATGCCACAGCTGTCAGGTAGAGTCGTCTTCTGAGTCGTTTTCTGCGCCCACAAACACTGTCCCCCTTCACCCCCCCTCGCACCCCGAATAATGACGGCGCTATGCAATATAAAGCTAGGAACTCCCTGACTGGTTTCCTCGAGGCCGTCCACATGCTGACCGATGTTCTCTGCCCAAGCAGGCAGGACAATTGAATAAAACCACAGCTTCCGGATCATTTCTAACCACCGCGGCAGATCATTTGTGTAATATATTTCTTGCTTCCTAGGCAGGGGGTTCCATACTAACGACGATGCATGCCGGAATACCGCGTGCCTTGGACCAACCTCAGGCTACCCACCTATCTGTTATATGACATACACAGAGACGACAGCGAGATACCCAGCCACTCTGGTGAAAACGGCAAGCATATCTCAAAGGCGAGCTTTAACGGCCATATGCGGCCTACTCTACAGACCTTATTGCCTTTCCGTTAAACGTTCTGGTTCACACCATACAAGCTCAGAAAAAACCTATTCAGTCTCAATGTGGTGTGAAGCGCCGGTTAACCCTTTTACTGATGCAAAAATGATCTCAACTCAGTTCCAAGCGGTCTATCCTCAAAACGTGGACGCATTTCTTAACGGGCCAAGACACAGAAATGTGAGGTACGAGGATCTTCCTTGTTGCGCTCTAATGCCACACCTTGGACCAGAAAGGGCCGTGATCGTGGCACTGGGTAGGCTATTTCCCCGTCGAGTTCCCACCTCAACTATTTTGGACAACCCACCACCTCGCAGTTAACTTACATATTGATCACTTGCCCGTCCAAGAGGTGATTCTCGTGACGAGCGCATACAGTAACTGCCCGCCGTTCAATATACCCAACGAACGATGCCTTGGGTTTGTGAGAAACGCTTGCTAGGGACATCCACCACGCCTTCCGCAGCATGCTGCTTGCAGGACACTGTCGCCATGCTGCCCTCGACAATGAAGTCTGGGTGCTTCATGTGAGAGTCATGTGAGCAGCTGTACCGAACCGTCGCCGCACCATCCTCAGCATGCTGCTTGCTATACGCTCTCGCCTCTTGCTGCCGTCGACATTAAACTTCGGTGGCCTCTTGCAATAATCAGGCGCGCAAACCTTGCTACGGACGTACACCATGCCGACCATGCCATACGGTTTGCAGCATGTGGTCGTTATGCTGCCCTCGACTTTGACGGCCGACTGCTTCATGCGCGAGTCATGTGAACAACGTGCGCTGAAGACGCCAACCATGCCATATTTGGCGTATCGCTTGCAGTCCAACGTGGCCTTGCTGCCCTCAACATCGAAGTGCGCTCGCTTCTTGCAGGACGTCAAGTGAAAAACGCACAGGACGGACGTTCACCATGTCATCCCCAGCATGCTCCAAACAGTACAACGCCGTTTTGCTGCCCTCGATGTTGAACGACGGTCGCTTCTTGCAACGGTCATGGGAGCAATGATTATCACGGACGTTCACCATGCCATCCTCAGCATGCTGCTTGCAGTATACAGCCGGCTTGCCCACGACATTGAACCTCGGTCGGCCCCCGCACAAGTCGTGTGAACAACGCTTATCACGAACGTTCACCATACCATCGTAAGCATGTTGCTTGCAATACATGGCCGCCCTGCTACCCTCGATATTGAAGGTCGGTTGCTTTGAGCAGGAACCATGTGCGCAAACTTTGTCGAGGACGTTCACCATGCCGTCCTCGGCATGCTGCTTGCAGTACATGGCCTTTTTGCTGCCCTCGACATTGAAAGTCGGTCGCCTGCTGCACGAGTCATGTGAGCAACTCCTGTCGCGAACGTTCACCATGCCAGCCTCAGCATGCTGCCTGCAGTACAGTGCCGTCTTGCTACCCTGGATATTGAAAGTCGGTCGTCCCCTGCAGGAGTCGTGTGAGCAACGCTTATCACGGACGTTAACCATGCCATCCACAGCATGCTGCATACAGTACACAGCCACCTTGCTACCTTCGATATTGAAGGTCGACTGCTTCGGGCAGGAGTGATGCAAGCAAATTTTGCTACGGACGCACACCATGCCTTCCTCGGCATGCTGTTCGCAGAACGTCGCCGATAAGCTGCCCTCGACCTTGAACGTCGGTGGCCTTGAGCAGGAGTCACGTGAGCAACGCACAGCAAGGACGTCCACCATGCCATCCTCAGCATGCTCCTTACAGTACAGTGCCGTCTTGATACCCTTCACGTTGAACGCCGATCGTCCCTCGCAAGAGTCATGCAAGCAACTCTTGTTAGCGACATCAACCATGCCATCCTCAGCATGCTCTTTGCAGTATGTCGCCGTCTTGTTGCCCTCGACATTGAAAGTCGGCCGCCTACTGCACGAGATATGTAAGCAATTCCTGTCACGGACGTTTACCATGCCATCTGCAGCATGCTCCTTGCAGTAAGCCCCTTGCTTGTTGCCCTCGACATTGAAAGTCGGTCGCTTAGTGCAGGAGTCATGTGAACACCGCGAATCACGGACGTTCACCATACCATCTTGAGCATGCTCCTTGCAGTACACGGCCGTCTTGCTACCCTTGACATTGAAAGTCGGTCGCCTACTGCAGGAGTCGTGCGAGCAACGCGAATCACGGACGTTCACCATACCATCGTGTGCATGCTGCTTGTAGTACACAGCCGGCTTGCCCTTGACGTTGAATATCGGGCGCCCGCTGCAGGAGTCGTGCGAGCAACGCTTATCACGGACGTTCACCATGTCATCTTTAGCATGCTGCTTGCAGTACACCGCCGTCCTGCTACCCTCGATATTAAAGGTCGATTGCTTCGAGCAGTTACCATGTTTGCAAAAGTGGCTACGAACGTCCACCATGCCGTCCTCAGCATGATCCCTGCAGTACATGGCCGTTTTGCTACCCTTAACATTGAAAGTCGGTCGCTTACTGCAGGAGTCGTGTGAGCAACGCGAATCACGGACATTCACCATACCATCGTGAGCATGCTGCTTGCAGTACACAGCCGGCTTGCCCTCGACATTGAACCTCGGTCGCCCACTGCAAGAGTCGTGTGGGCAACGCTTATCACGAACGTTCACCATGCCATCTTTAGCATGCTGCTTGCAATACACGGCCACCTTGCTGCCCTCGAAATTGAAGGTCGATTGTTTCAAGCAGTTATCATGTTTGCAAAAGTGGCTACGGACGTACACCATGCCGTTCTCAGCATGTTGTTTGCAGTACACGGCAGTCTTGCTGCCCTTGACGTTGAAGGTCGACGGCTTGGTGCATGAGCTATGTCGACAATTTTTGTGAAAGACGCTCACCATGCCGTTCTCAGCATGCTGCTTGCAGTACACGGCCTTCTTGCTGCCCTCGACACTGAACATCGGTCGCCTCTTGAATAAGTCATGTGAGCAGAGCCTGCCACGGACTTCCGCCATGCCGTCCTTTGCATGTCGCTTGCAGTATACGGCCGTCTTTCTGCCCTTGATGTTGAAGGTCGGACGATTTGTACAGGAGCCATGTGAGCAACTCTTGATTTGTGCGTCCACCATGCCACCCTCAGGTTCCTCCTTGACGTGCACCACCGTGTTGCTGCCCTCGTTATTGAGCCTCGGCCGCCGCGGTGAGAAACGCCTCTTTTTCGCCACCGGCGGGCGCCGTGTAGATGCCTGGGGCAGCCGCGGAGGTATGGCGGGCACGGCAGGCATACGTTGGACTGGGCTGTGAACATCTTCCGTTGGACGCATGCGACGGTAACGGGTGCATCCGTTGCTTCGGGGGCTACTCACTTGAGGAGCTCTATACCATTCCAAAAAACGAATAAAAAAAAATATCAAAGGGCAACCTGATCAATTAAGATGCAAAACACCAATGGGGTTCCAATGATATTGGATGGTTCCGTAGCTCCGTCAGTCAGGAAACGTTTGGTCAAAATGTGATAACCCTATCGTAGGGTGAGTCGTCGGTGAACTAGTAATACATACTGATGAATTTGGGGTTCCCACAAAGGTGACCGTTGGCCAAATCGAGGATCAACGCATGGTTGATACGCACCATAAGCCACATGCTGGACAATTGACGACAGGAGTATTGTCGAGTGTTACGTCACACTTGTAGTTAGCTGCCTATTGTCGGCTGCAAAATAATTTAATAGACACGCCACAAATCTCTATTTCCTCAATGGGTTATGTTACTAGACACCCACCTGGTCCTACTGCCGTCGGTACTTGCTCGCAATCGACATCCTAGACTACTTCGCGAACTGGCAGCAAATTTAACGCTGTCACCTCCATCGAAGAGTCGTGTTGATGTATGATAGGGATTGCTACAACGGTGGTAGCCAGTCGACTACCGAGTCACCGATTTGTAACGAAGTCGTCAGTAGAAGGTAAGCGCACTACGCAGCCTACGCAGTCAGTGCTCCGTGGCATGCGAGTACTACATTGAAGCAATCAGGTACGCATACTTGGTGAGAACGTTACATCGCCAATAGGCAGTTAGGACGAGGAATTTAGGTGACCGTTCGAACCAGTACTACCCAGAGGGTCTCTTTGTATGGGCAGGGATCAACTTGTCCAACGACCCCTGTTTCACAGTTCGGGGTAAGGACGTTCTGCCCCCGGTTGGGGACGCCTTCACATGCTGTGGAGCACCAGAAACTGACGCAAACGCATGCATCACCTGGGACTTTTCAGTACCACCCAAGAAAGAACCAAAGAGAGTGGCTCATACAAACCGCCCACACACAGTTCGAGCCACATATCGTGCATCCATCTTATCCGTGAACGCGTTTGATGGCTCGCTAATCAACCGCGGTGCCCGTTTCAACGACCGAAACACTGGAGATCTCATGGGGTTCCGAGGATACGACGAGATAGCTTTAGAGGGGCTCTGTTCGAACCACAAACAACACTTGAGACCGTGACATATGTATCGATTAAGGTCTTCTTGTGGGCTGATAGCTGGACCTTGCTGCAACACAAGCACAACAGACAGCAGACTGCGGTCGGTCCACATACCCGGCATATCACTTGGTAGTAATCGTCATTAAGAGGTGTAACTACAGCAAGACGCTTCAAGAAGAGTCGTGAACGTCGGTCGTTGACATTCCGTATTCGAGGCAATGTCAATAGGACGTACTGTAGTACGTAGCTGACGTGCCACGAGGAAGTATTGATCTCCACGAGCCAGTATCAAGGAACATGGCTGAGAGTGGGTCAGTGCAATGGCACGTATGGTATATCTAGCCGTGGCGCGTGTATCTTGCCGAGTTCATGAACGTTGATTAAGCCCACGTCGATCAATCGTCTTTTTCTCGTCGACTCTCGTCGGTTCCCGTGTTTTTTTTCTTCTCCTGCCACCTTGACCCAGAGAATGCCACCTTTAACACAACGTATCTCAACCGAGCTAAACCCATGAGAACGCTTAAAAGCGGCTTGCGCAAAGCCTCTGGGCTAGCACGTCCAGCGCACTACCACATAAGCACACTGCGCAAACAAAGGTTTGGCTTGCAGGGATAGGGCTGCCGAAGCCCTCTGTTCAGAAAAAAACAAGAAGAAAATGCTACCGCGTCACAGCACGCACAGGGATACATACACCTAGGGCGATCTCAACCGCGACAACTATAGCATCAACTACGGTAGCTATTAATAGAGCACGGTTTCATTATCCTACAACTTCACTTGAACCAACAATCAGGGTATTATACTCCAGTAGGCATGGATCACAACGTATTCTCGTCCACCGTCGACAGCAAAACCGGGGAAACCATCCTGAACGTTCTTGTCGCTGTCCCCTCGAATGCCACGGTTTAGACACACCACAACCGCTAGCTCAACCTGGTCATTCAGTACAGTTGTCCGCTGCTTGCCAAACACATGTTCATGGCAGAAAATGCATGTTCCATCATCGCCGCCCCGCCGTCGACTAAATAAGCCAGAGCCGAGAGAGGTCCTCCTAGTAGCATAGCCCCTGTCTCATTGACAGGGAGTTCCACATATACGAACGACGAAATTTGCGAGAGAAAGATGTGCCTTAGCCAAGCCTTAGGCTGCTTTACCGCCAAGGTGATTGCCTATGATCTTCGAGGCATAAAAACAGCGACATAGGCAATGTCCTTGGCGGAACGGGAAATAACCATTACCTTACCCCGATGGCAACCGCACCCGCGTTATTGTGGACAAACTACTCGGAACTGGTGAGAGGTGATTTTTGCACTTGTAAAAGGGTTAAGGCTAGCCTTGAAGGCGAGGGTCCACTGCACAGTCCTTTCTGGACTCTTGCAATCGAACGCTTTGAGGGCTCGCCGAACCGTATCCACAACATGTTCTGGTTCACACACAACATACTCAAAACAGAATTTCACTTTTCACGCGGTGGGAGGGGTCCTTTACGGCGCGGAACGATGAAGCACGAAAACACCCCTTGCTGCGATCTGTTCCCACAGTCTGGACGAGCCCCTCCTTGTGGGGGCCATGATCGTGGCAGCGGGTAGGCTGCTTCCTGTCGAGACCCCACCTCGATATGTTCTTACACTTCTCCACCTTACCACGTGCTTTGAAGTTGATCACTACACCGTTAAGGAGACCGTTCTTATGAGGGGCGCATACAGTGGGTGCACCGTCAGTCAGCCTGCCCCACGACGGCTGCTTCGAGCACGATTCGTGTGAGCATCGCTTGCTAAAGACGTCCACCAAGCCTCCTTCAGCATGCTGCCTGCAGTACGCCGGAGTCTTGCTGCCCTCCGTACCGAAAGTCGGTGCTCTTGTGCAGGACTTGTGCGAGAAACGCGTAGAACAGATGTTCACCGTGCCTTCCACAGCATGCTGCTTGCAGTACGCCGGTTTGGTGCTGCCCTCGGCATTAAACGTCGGTTGCCTCATGCAAGAGCCATGTGAGCAACGTCTACTTACGACGTCCACCATGCCGATGCCAGCATGCTGTTTGCAGTACGCTGCTGTCTTGCTGCCCTCGATAATGAAATTCGGGTGCTTCGTGCACGACTCGTGCGAGCAACGATTGACACATGTCATATACAATCACCAGCATGTTTCTTGCAGTGCACCGCCGTCTTGCCGCCTTCGACATTGACGTGCGGTATCTTCGTGGTATCTTCGTGCAGAAGTCATATAAGCAACGCTTGGAAACAACATCCACCATGCCATCCTCAGCATGCTGCTTGCAGAACGCTGCTGTCTTGCTGCCCTACACATTTAACGTCGGACACCTCGTGCACGAGTCGTGTGAGCATCGCTTGCTACGGACGTCCACCATGCCGTCCTCAGCATGCCTATTTCATACAATGTCCTGTTGCTACCTTCGCTATTGAAAGTCGGTCGCCTTTTTGCAGGAGTCATGTCCAATCGCCCCGGTGGTCTAGTGGTTAACCTCGAATACTACTAAGGTTGCAGTCAGGGTTTCAACTCTCGGTACGGATACTTTTATTTTGAGCGACAACAACTGCCGAGAGCGCTTTATAGCGTGGGCAAGCACAATTCGACGAGAGTCGACGATGGAAGAAAGTGCTGAGTTCTCGGTATAAAAATTGAGGCGCGTACTGTAGTGGAGAAGAGGGAGAAGAGCCTGCTGAGCGGCTCCGGATCTGAGTTACGACTAGGGAGGGAGAAGGAGAAAGAAAAAGTGCCAAGACAATAAATGGCATGAGCAAAAAAACAAAAAATAAAACAAAACAAAATGTGAGCAACGCGTGCTGCGCGCCGCGGACTGGTGCCGTGCAGATGCCGGGGGCAGCTGCGGAGGGGAGGTGGGCGCAGTAGGGATGCATAAACTGAGCCGCGCACACCTTCCGTCTGCGAGCCACAAAAGCATGGCAACGTGCATGATGGTCTCGTACAGGTAGCTACACGCCAGTTCGAGGATCAACACGCGCTTTATCCATACACGGCAGTATAACCAATCGCCTTTTACTGCGACCATGCGAATAAACACCACCGTTGGATGTGATATTCCGTATTATGACTCTCGGGGGGGATGCCCGGCCATGAAACAAGGCTACTGGCATAGAGGAAACTTAGACGTAAGGCCATGTGGGTGCTGCAGTGTAAGAACACAAACAGCCGACGAAGCAACGTGCCTGATGTCGTCGTTTGCCCACACGGCGCACTGTCTCTTGCTGAGCAACGTGCGCTGCCAGCATATCATCTGACTAAGGGACGGGAATGCATCAGGACTTGAGAATTAGAGCCACACACCATGCCAGTAAAATGTGCGTTCGGAATGTCCGACACCTACTGCCAGCCCGCAAATTAATGTCACTCAATCGATTACTATGATGCTGATCGACGACGCCCAGTGAAAACAAATAATACCACGACACAGCGCGGACGTGGCTACACCAAAAACTATGACTTCTGCAACTTCACAATTGAACTACGGCAGCTAGACTACGGTTTAACGATTCTGCAACCTCGATTGAATCTACTCGACCAGGGAAGTCTACCCAAGTATCAATGGATTACAACGTCTTCCCCATCATCTCCGTTGCTAACCCAGAAAACAGAATCGGGGACACCACCCTGACTGTCGTTGGTGCCCCCTCATCGAATGCCACGGGTGTGACGCAACATAACGGCTAGCTCGAACTGGCCACTCAATACAATCGAATGCTTCTTGCCAGAAACAGTTTTCAAGGCAGAAAGACCCGTGCTACGGTGGGGGTAACACCTATTAATAAATGTTTCAAGGGTCCTCACTTGAGGAGCTACATACGTCGTACTTCATCCAAAAGGGTACTTGAAGAAAAAACGTATGCTTAATCCGAAGAACCCCACGGCCTAGGCACAGAACGAACGCTACTTGAAAACGCTAATCGGATTCGACAGGTATTGTATTGGGCAGTTCGCCAATAGAGGAGCCCCGTCAGCAAGAAATATTTTGGAGCAAAAGTACTACCGGCAGCACGCGTCGAAAAAGCGTACTACCCCTAACTGCAGCACGTGTCTAAAATGCTTCCTCCATCGTTGCCAACAACAGCCAAATACGCCACAGCCGACGGATGCTCTCCTTGTAAGATAGGCCCTGTCTTCTTCATAGGGAATTCCCTACTCACGGCCACTTTCCCGGGTGCAAGACGAGCCTTAAGTCAAACCCCACGCTGCCTTGACGGTCCTTTCGAGTACCCCTTGCGCCGAGATGGGCGTTAGAGGAATCAAAACAGCGACATAGGCAGCCCCTCTGGTGAAAGGGGCAATAATTGTTTGTTGAAGACTTGCCATGAACGCTGGGCAGTACCGTATAGGCACTTCTGTATTGCTGCAATCGAACGCCTAAAGGGCTGGCCAAACCCGAACCACAAAATGTTCCGGTTTGCACCAAGCAAACTCAAAAAAAGCATTCGGTTTTTACGCCGAGGGAGGGGCCCTTCACGCCACGGAAGGATGAAACGCGAACACTTCCCCTGCCGCGCTCGGCTCCAACAGTCTGAACGAGCCCCTGCTTGAGGGGGCCGTGATCGCGGCAGCGTGTAGGCTGTTTCCCGTCGAGACCCCACCTTGAAGATTTCCTACAATCAATCACCTCGCACAGTTGTTTGAAGTTGATTACCATACTGCCCAAGACATCGTTCTGATGACGGGCGCATACAGTGGGCGCGCCGTCAGTCAAAATACCTCGCGATGGTCGCTTCGTGCACGAGTCGTGTGAACATTGCTTGCTACGGACGTCCACCATGCCTTCTTCGGCATGCTGTTTGCAGCACACAGTTGTGATGCTGCCGACAACATTAAACGTCGGTAGCTTGGTGCAAAACTCATGTGAGCAACGCTTAACACGGACGCTCACCATGCTGTTCTCAGCATGTTGCTTGCAGTACACGGCCGTCCTGCAACCCGCGACATTGAATCCCGGTCGTCTCTCGCAGGAATGATGTGAACAGCGTTTATCACGGACGTTAACCATGCCGTCCTCAGCGTGTTGCTTGCAGTACACGGCCGTCTTGCTACCCTTGATATTGAAGGTCGATTGCTTCAAGCAGTCATCATGCAAGCAAAAGTTGCCACGGACGTACACCATACCTTCCTCAGCATGTTGCTTGCAGTACACGGCCGTCTTGCTGCCCTTGACATTGAAAGTCGGTGACCTACTGCAGGAATCATGCGAGCAACGCTTATCACGGGCGTTCACCATGCCCTCATCAGCATGTTGCTTGGAATACACCGCCGCCTTGCTGCCCTCGGTATTGAAGTTCGGTCGCGTCTTGCAAGAGCCATAAGAGCAGACCTTGTTGAGGACGTCAACCATACCGTCTTCAGCATGTTGCTTGCGGAACGCCGCGGTCTTGCTACCCTCGACATTGCACGTCGGTTGCCGTTTGCAGGGGTCATGTGAGCAACGCTGCACACTCGTCAAGCGCTGGTGCACTGTAGATGCCTGAGGCCGCTGCGAAAGGAAGGTGGGCACAGCAGGGTTACTTTGGACTGAGCCGTGCACATGTTCCGTTGGCTGCTGCTTCGGTATTTCCAGTTCTCTTCCTTGTGCGCGAAGCTTGGCCAAGACCTGCCTGCGCCTACGCCGCCATTTACTCCTCCACGGCAGCTGGTATCGCCTCTTACTGACCCGCGAGTTGGATAAATGCTAGGATATGGATAAAAGCAATATTTGGCCAAAATATTCCTGTCTAACAGGGCTACTCAACCGAGGAACTACGCAATATCGGCGGAACACCATTATCGTGTTACACTACCATTCGATATTGAATACTTCAACCCACGCGGTGGTCATCGGGTTGCACATTCATTGTTCCGCAAACTCACTTTTTGGGTGAGATATAGAGCTGCTCAAGTGAGGAGCCTCAGAGAGAGAGAGAGAGTTGCACCCCTATCAAAGCATGCATCGTTGCTGACCCGCGAGTTGCTACCATGCGAGTTGCTGATGTGCGCACAGCTCAGCTTCGGTTTTGCCCAGGCCGCGTCCGACTCGCGCCTGAGACGTTTCTCTCCAAAGTTGGTATTCGGTTTGTGCTCGAGCCTTGACGAGAGGCAGTTGTAAACAAATATGACGAATGATGGTCCATCACCAGAAAACGAGCTTCGGTCCCAGGCGTACGGCAGACGCGTTCCTCTCTACGGTATTAGCAAGCGTCCGTCACGGCAATACTTTTCTAAAATTGCCGTTCGTCACAACCCTAAACTGCCGTCATTTAACACACTTTGCTGTAGTGGTGTACACTAGAGCCTAGCAGTTAAGTATAGCAAGCATACGTCACGGCAATATTTTCCGACAAAAAGCCGCCCGTCACACCCACAAACTGTCATCAAAGACTTATATATTTGGCTGGAAGCGATGTCACATTAAAGCCTACTTGGTAGTAGCTAAGGTATGAGCAAGCAACCGTCAGGTGAATGTGTCTTACTACGTAGTAGAGTGGTAAATGAGGTAAGGATGCCTCGTACATGAAGTAGACCGTGTGCGCTCGAAGAAAAAACAAAACACCAGACTCCGCCACATCCAAAACACACAGCACCAGGCCACCAAAGCACACAGAAGCACGGCGAACGCGACAAACTCGAGACGGCATGCGACGAAACAAGCTCAGGGAGTTAACACAAGCCCGCCCGCTTCTTGACACGCTGGTTTTGGGCAAATCGGTTACGCACAGCTCTCGCAATCAATGGTTGGCGCAAAAACATGGCAGACAGACAGACAGACAGAGACATACGCACAAATTCTAACAATGGAGCCTGTACGCACCCTGACCTATTCTGAAATTTTGCCGTACAAGACAAAACACGGCCTCGACTGATTCGCTCCTTCGGCCTTGTCTCATTCCTAGTAGAGTGGTAGTTGGGGCAAGAGTGCGGCGTATCCGTGTTGGGCCGCGTGCGTTCGAAGCCAGAATTATAAACGAAAATAATCCCGTCACATCCAAACCTCACAGCACCAGGCCATCACAAACAGCGCAGCACGGCGACTGCGACAAATTCGAGACGGCATGCGACGAAGCACGCTTCAGGAGTTTGCACTAGCTCGCCCGCTTCTGTGGACGTCGGGTTTGTAGTAACCAGGGCCAGTGCAGCTCTCGCAATCAGTTGCATAAGCCGCCGACAGACACTAAACAGCAGACAGACAGATAAATTAAAATCGTGATGGAAGCTTGTACGCACCCCGCACTGAAGAAGCTTTATTGCCCTACTCGTACAGTGCAAAAAAACATGGCTGTTCACAGTCCATGACCCGACCCCACCCGACCCGACCCGCGAGGTTAGACCCAACCCATGGAAAGCCCTGCCAAAAGACGGCCTCGGTCGCTTTGCTACCTTGTCCTTGCCTCATTAGTATTGCCGTCCGTTATACTCCTGAACTGTTGTCATTAAACATGTAAGGCTGTGAGTGAGTGACATTTTCGTCTTAGACGGTCACCCTTCCCGTTGATTTAACCCCTGTACTGCCGAGGACGCCCAGAAAAAAAGGTTCTAGACCAACACTTCATTTTTTTTATTTCCGGCCATTTTGAGGGGGGGGGGGGGGGGGGGGCCCACGGGATCCCCAACCACCTTCCTCCTCCCCCCCCCCCACCCCCCAACCACCCCCCCCCCCCCAAATATCACACTGAAAATCCTGTATAAACCTTTCCCACACAAATTGCCGCATAATTTTTCCCACGCTAATTTGAAGATAAGCTGTTCCACACTAATTCCTAGATAAAATTTAATACGGGGTGGCGTCCCCCCGCCCCGAAAATAACATAATGACTGCTACATAATTTTTTCCACAATAATTCCTATATAAAACAATAGAGGGGATGGTGGGGGCGCCATCCCCTCTCTGAAACCGTCAACATACGGCGAGATTCTTCCCCCCGCCCCCGCCTGCGCGCACACCGCGGAGCGCGAGCACACACAACTGACCTATGAGCTCTGCATACAGCCGTAGTAGCTGCTGCAGTAGTACTGCGCAGTCAATTCGCATTGACTGGTCTCCGTTGAAGGTCCATACTTCCTCGCAGCGGTTGGGGTATGGCCACATATCTTCATGTGCATACTCTTTGGGTAGTATTTTACGTTAGTGTATACCTGGTACATCCATTCAGTTGAATTATGTAGCTGGGCCAAGAGTAGGACACGCACACAGCGACAACTTCATCATTGGCATCGATCGGAATTGATCATGGAAGGAAATGCACGAAGTGCGGCCAAACCAACCGTGATACTTCGAAGTATAATACATCACACAGCAGCATTGCACTGAGGCACACAGCATGCTGGCGATGATGGACGTGTCTAAATTTACAACCAATCATCACAATCGAATAAAAACATGTTGTGCACGTCGCGTTAGCTGTATCAAAACCAAGCACAAGAGCTCGGGCATGGTAACGTTCAAAGCATCCGCAAATACTGATTTTCAGGGAAAAAAGTCAGGCGAAAATATTTTTTCGGTCCGCAAGACGTGGGGGGTAGTGTTGTTCATGGACTTTGTCTTTGGGAGAACTCGGTACTGCCACAAAAGTAATCCACGCTATTTTCAATTATTTTGTCCCCAAACTACGGATGCGATTTTAAAGGGGTTGAGTGCCCGGGCGCGAATCCACGGCCATCGATCAGCGTACGGCCACCGACATTTGACAAGATGTTTCCTCGGTACGTCGAAACTACAGTACATTGCGCCCGCCAGTTTCGCGCAGACGTGCGATCTTTCTTTACCGTTCGAGTTTTCCGCAGCGGGACGCTTGTCAAGGCCGAACATGGGCATATTCTTGGACGAGCCTGGTGGAGAGGTTTCCGACAATATTTGATCCAACTTTGGCACCCTTTCCGTTTTTGAGGAAACGAGCGCCGACAAACGTTGGCACCCTTGTGAAAAACCAAAGCGTTTACGGCAATGGTCTTGGTTGGTTGGACTTCACAGCTACTGCAGTTTAGTTGGGTTGTGAAGTAAGCCAACCAACTGGCTTCAGTCTTCGTCGATGTAAACCAGACTGCGAGCCACAACCGGACTAGTGAGATAGAAAAGCGCAGAACTCCGCAAGTTACCACACGCAACTACCTGTACTACCTATCCAACAAATAACTAAGTCGGCGGGTTATCGTCAGCTCACTTATAGCCCTAGCAAACAACGCGGGTGGCTCTGATGACGAAACATCGTGCTGCTCGCCTCTTCCTCCCGTGCCGTGGGCGTTTCAAGAACTACACACAGCGAGCTCATATTTGACCAGGCTTATCACGGTACAGCATCGAACCGCGATGCCGTTTATATTTGCCGAATCCTACGTTGCGGTGCGGATTTTGTTTTATATTTGTAAACGGTGCGGTGCGATGCGGTGCGGTGCCGTGCAAATTTTTATTTTGGTTTTAAAAATATGCGGTGCGGCGCGACGCGGTTCGAAACCGTACGGTACGGGGCGGGGCGGTGCGGCGGGGAGCGATGCGGTGCGGTGTGGTGCAGGAAAACGGCACCGAACCCCATCGCACCGAAAAAAAAACGCACACCATGACCAGCCTTGGATATTTGGTACTTGGTGGTCGGCGACAGGTGACTCGGATGGCGAGGTTTGGCTGAATCTTTCACGCATCGGACACAAAATATTATCCCGGTTTCAGTACTGACCCGGCTCTATGTTTCCTATTCATTGCGCATTGGGTTTGCCGCCAAACGTATGTAGCAGCGTCCCTATTCTGCATGGTTTTTGCGTCGTGCATTGGATTCGCCGTCAGAAGGATGTCACAGCGCCCCCAAACCTCGTCGACGTGTTGGAGTCGAAACGAGTTTTCGTCACGCTGATGACGAACTCAAGGACCGCGTGAGAGCACGTAAAAAGGGGAGGTTTCTAACATATGTGTCGAGGCGTTTCTACCTAGGAGCCTGTACCAAACCTTCAACAAGTGTTCAGAGAACCTCGAATGGATTTGCGAACCGTTCGCGAACCGGGACACCGGTAACACGCGTCGCTGTATTAATGCCGCTTCCTCTGTAACACGCGTCGCTGGGTTCTGGTCGCTGTCTCTAGGTCGCAAAGGAGATACGTCAAATCGCGATCTCATTCACGGGAGTGACGTGTGGAAAAACTGCCTAGAGCAGCCATACCTGCCGGCAGATTCACAACTTGGAGTCAGCCTACGGCAATTTAGGCCTGTGCCCCTAACCCGGCTCGATGCTTCCTTGTTTTTTTGGTCGTGCTTCGGGTTCGCCGTCAAGATTATGTAACAGCACCCCCAAAGCTGTTCGAAAGTTTGTTGTCTCAAGTGGGCCTTCACTTGCCAGCTACACGGATGACGCATGGAATACTGCCTGGTGCGGCTACACGTGGCTGCAGAATCACGACTTGGAATCGACTCCTGACCAAAGATGGCATGAGACTGCAATTTAGGCATGTGGCGGACGGTCGTCTACACGTAATAATATATCTGGTACCTGGTAGTTGTTAGTGTGGGATCTCAGTTTAGGCCTGTAACGGACCGCCGCCTAGACGTACTGTACTAGTTTTAGTGTGGGAGCTCTTACGGTGGCGGCCGTCTAGACGTAATATTCTATTTTTAGTGCGGAAGCTCCATAAAAGTGACGGCCGTCTAGATATGATACACTACTTTTAGTGTGAGAGCTCCTAAACGTGTGACATATGACGCCCAAAACTGGCGTGCAATTCACCAGTTTTGGTGTAGGAGCTCCTACACATGTGACTGATACCCCTCAAAACTACCGTTTAACACACTAGATTTAGTGTAGGAGCTACACATGTGACTGACGACGCCCAAAACAACGGGGGGGGGGGGTTATCTCATTTTTACTTTCAAGCTTCCGGACAAGCCGTGGTCACAGGCGTCATCCCTTCTCCTCCCCGGTACGTGCCTCCATTTTTATCGCGCAGAAGGTTCATTCAGCATTCCCAACGCTCGTCGACTTTCATCGAAGATTGCCCACTCACGCTCTCGCGCTTTCCGCCCAAGTCAATTCGTTTGCACAAGAAAAAGTCCCCACGAGCACGAGTATGCCCTCGGGGGGACTCGAACCTGCGAAATCGACCTTAGTGGTTACGAGGTTAACAAGTTAACCCACTAGACGCATGCCACGGCAGAAGTGCATCAAAGTTTTTCAGAGGCTCCTCACAATGAGGAGCCAGCCCTAAAACCTCTCCCAAAAACGGATTTGAGGAAAAATAAAAGTGCCACCCCAAGCACAATCCCATGGCCTAGGTATACAACAAAAACTCTTCGCAAAAAAATAATGAAATTCCGACGATCTTTTTGGTTAAGGAGCCCCGTCATCCAGAAAACGATTCAGCCAAAAAGTGCTACCTCTATCCTAGCACGCGTTACTAGACCATCGGGGACGCCGACATACTGGATTAAGTGTGGGAGGTCCTAAAGGTGCGACTGACGGCGGCCAGAACTGCCGTCTTCCGACACCTTTGCTGCTGAAAACCTACAGCACAGTACAGCGGCAACGCACGTATTTTCGGATTCTTGCTCGTGCCGCAAAGAGCAGTCCTGTCAGAGATGCGCCCATTAAGCCCTTTACTGCTGCAAGAAATATCCCACTCAATTTCCGATTGACTTTTCCACAAAAAACGTGGATGCAGTTTTAAAAGGGTTAAGAGGGGGAATAAATACCCTCCAGTAAAAGATATAATACTGTATACTGAAGCTACGCACTGTGCAGGACCATAGCAAGCAGCAGCGAGCCTGAAAGGTCTATATATAACAATGAAGGCTTCCCGCGGGTCTGACCCGAGCCGCGGGTCGGGTCAGGAGCTTTTCAAAATCTCACCGGTCGTCAAGTCAGGTTCGAATTGTATGTATATCACAGGTCGGGTCCGGTATCGACCCGTGGGTTTCGAGTCATGTCGTGGGTCGGTTCGCCTCGACCCAGGAGATTTCCCTCCCCGACCCACGGGTCACCGGTCAGACCCACGGGTCGGCCCGCCGATCAGACACCTAAAACACAACCAGTTCCTGCTCCAAGACCTCTATCGCACCGACATTACTTTAGTATCGTATCCAAACACAAAAACGCCGCCAAATCTAGATATTGATGTCCACAATCATTCCTACCTACTGTAGTCAGGCCATACACCACTGCAGTGTGCAAAAACAAGCATAAACAAAAAAATGGCGTGTCGACCCGTAGGGCCGGATTCGCACGTCGAATCCGCGGGCTGGGAGAAAACAAAACGCGGGTCAAGGTGACCCCACCCGCGACGTGACCCGTATCTCGCGGGTCGTTCGGGACTGGCCGAGGCAACACGGTACTGCTGCTGCAGTGGAAAATCGATCATTCGGGGCTGATGCGACAATACATCGTATCAGCAACAGACAACTATGTTAACCCTTTAACTACTGGAACAAAAAGACAATCCACACAAATACCAAATATAAGGTCCCAAAAATCTGTGGGTGCAATTCTAAAAGGGTTCAGTGCTGCTTGGTGGGGGCAATAGTCCACTCATAAAGAACAAAAGACACCTGTCACCACGGCTTGTCCACAGGCGGCCGAGGGCAAAACCTCCTACGCGTTGAGCTGGAAAGTGCAAATCATACGTACCATAAAAAAAAAAGCAATGCGTACGCTACGACTGAAATCACTACTCACGCACAAAGTAAAAAACCACGGTTTGTCCACAACGCCGCTGAGGCTAAAACCTCCTACTAGCTAAGCTGGGGCGTATATACGCTATTCCTGAAAATCACTACCCACACCCAACATAATTAAACCAGATAACAGTAAACACCTCCGGGGCGTTGAGTTGGCAAGTATAAGTGGTCTATCAAAAAGAGCAACGCGTACACTACTACAGAAATCACTAATCACACACAATACAGAGTACTGTGCTATAAATAAGACAGAACCGCTGCCGCTACAAACTCGCGCAGGAAGGATATTTGTAACTGTCGTCAGCTTGTGTGCGTTCTTTTCGGTCGGTGACAGCGGAAGCATAACCCGGCCACAGCGATTTCTGAAAGGGGTTCCTCTTTTTGGCGCCGTGTAAACTAGAAACTCGCATTCGCTCGCAACACAAAACATCCACGCGAGAACGTACGTACGCACCAGGTACAAAATACCAAGTACCAGTATGGGTTTTACGCGTGAATGTTTGTGCTGCGCATTCGCATTCGCTAGCAACACAAAACATCCACGCGTAAAACACAAAACTGTGCTCCAACGACAGTGGGTAGTTCCTCCCTAGTTCACTAGTCCCGTCAGACCTAACTAGTTTGGCCAAAAAGTTATATCCCTACCGTGGCACACGAGAACGTACGTCGTACCAGGTACAAAATACCAGGTACCAGTATGAGTTGTACCAGGTACACAATACCAGGTACCAGTATGGGTTGTACCAGGTACAAAATACCAGGTACCAGTATGGGTTGTACCAGGTACACAATACCAGTACCAGTATGGGTTGAACCAGGTACAGAATACCAGGTACTAGTATGGGTTGTACCAGGTACAAAATACCAGGTACCAGTATGGGCTGTACCAGGTACAAAATACCAGGTACCAGCAGTATGGGTTGATGTCACGACCCAACAACAAATTAGATTCGACCGACCCTTCCGTTGACCGACGGTCTTGAAAATCGAGTTAACTTTGCGTTTCGCGTCCGCGCAGAAACATTGTATCGCGTACAAGAAATAAACAGCGGTACTGACCTCGTTCTGGTTCCCGTCGAGGCCTCTCGCCCGCTTGGCGGCCGCCCCCCTCGTCCGATTCGCGGCTGTTCCCCCTCCCGAGCTCTCGCCTTCGCCAGCGGCCTCCGAACCGGACGGGGGCAAGTAGGCATTATCGTCCACGCCCAAACCTCCCCGGTTCCTGACAAGCAAATATGCCAGGAGACGGCAGGGGCGGGCGCCTTCAGTCGCGTCAATGAGATCTCCCATACCCAAACCAATACCAAGTATAAGATAATACCTGGTAAGATAGTACAAGGGCTCCGCTCCGCGGGCGGCTGACGCCGCCCGCTACGCTCGCGCAAGGAAGAATACAACAAAATGTGA
>JAYJMJ010010953.1:0-23202 GCA_036873875.1 Laminaria ephemera | reverse complement strand
TTCTCCCTCCCTAGTCGTAACTCAGATCCGGGGTCACTTAGCAGGCTCTTCTCCCCCCTCCCCACTACGGTACGCGCTTTAATTTTTATAGCGAGAAGCATTCAGCACTTTCTTGCCTCGTCGACTCGCGTCGAATTGTGCTTACCCACGCTATGAAGCGCTGTCGGCAGGTGGTGTCTCAGAAATATAATCCTCCATACCGTGATTCGAACCCCTGACTCCAACCTTAGTAGTCTTCGAGGGTAACCACGTGACCACCGAGGCGACCTGTTTTCTTTTTTCTCTGCGATATTATGGTATTTAGTATTCCACTCCAGAGTGACTGGCGCCTGTCCTGTGACCACGTACTTGATTGTGAGAGTTAATGTGAGAACAACAACTTTCAAGGTTAAACTCTTTTACCGTTATAGCCCTTGGGATGGTATGATACTATTACTATTAATAGGTACCAGGTAAAGTGCGTACTAGACGACGACGTATCATTATGATAAATTCTGCAGGCCTGGCCCGCAGGGCATAAGCTAGGGCTGTATGCGCTCTGGGCGGATTCCTGGTGGACCCTTGTACCCTTCACGGATTCCTAGTGAGTCGGCGAGAGTCCCATAAATGCTTCTTCTCACCTTGCTTACCTGTACAACATCAGCAGCTATCGGTATTGCTTACTTGTATTTATATTGGTTTTAATACAATGTACCGGTATGTAATTATATGGTATGATGCTACGCTTGGTGATACATACGATCTAAAGATGTGATGTTATTATTCTTTCTCTGGATGGTGGACGTGTACATCTATGATATCTGCTTTTAATATCTGCTCTGATTTGGCATTATTGTTGCAGCAGGCAGCTGCAAGGAATACGCATTTATTATACGTGCACACTCGTCTGATGGTGAAAATAAATAAACGTATCTTATAAAACAGACCAAATATGGGAGATTATTGTTTTTTTCCGTTTTTTTTTATACCTGGTATAAATTAAAAAGACATCTCAGCTGTGAGATCGAGATTTTCGTCGTTCATGCATGATGTAATATTATATTTTAATTTGAGTTTGCTTACGAGGTTGTGAGATTTACTGATGTTAAAATACCTGGTACCGGTAATTATTATATATCGCGTCCCTCTTTTGCAAAATCAATTTATTACAACCAACCCCCGTATATGAAAGACCTGATAATGCCGGTCGCCCCGGTGGTCAAGTGGTTACCCTCGAAGACTACTAAGGTGGGAGTCACGGGTTCGAATCTCAGTATCGAGATTTCTTTTTCTGAGACACGAACTGCCGAGAGCGCTTTATAGCGTGGGTAAGCACAATTCGATGCGAGTCGACGAGGGAAGAAAGTGCTGAATTCTTCTCGCGATAAGAATAAAGGCGCGTACCGTCGCGGGGAGGGGGGAGAAGAGCCTACTAAGTGACCCCGGATCTGAGTTACGACTAGAGAGGGAGAAAGAGAAAGTAAAAGTGAGAAGATAATAGATGTGATGAGCAAAAAAAAAAAAATTGACGATGATGCAACTGGCCGCAATCAGACCACGTGACAGAGGAGGCCGCGATGCGGAATGAGGTATAATCAGTTACGTATCATCAGTTAAAACTCTAGCGGCGTAAGAGGTTGATATTGTCGGATATATGGTGAACGCAGCTACACCCTCGGAGGGCCTTGTTCCCACTCGCCACAATGACCTTGTGTGGGGTTGATCCCTAAACTGTGTGTGATGCAGCTGTAGAGATCTGGGGTCGTACGTGAGTGGGTACTACTCTTGAAGAGGAATAAGTGGAGTTACGCTTTGCAGGTTGATCTCGTACAGAGCTGCTGCTGCTGCTGCTGCTGCTGCCCCCGCTGCTGTTGATGCTGCTGCTGATGCTGCTGCCGCAGTTGAGACACCGAACTTGAACTTTTTTTCGCGCTGACGAGATGAGCATTAGTAGGTGGCGGTAACAGCTTTCGTTCTCATTCCGACAAAGCGGGGATGCTACGCACCACAGTCGAGTAAATGCCGACAGATTCCCGGTATTCCGTACGAGTACATGTCAGTTTTCAGTATTTGGAGATCGTGTGAAAGTTAAGTTTCGTCTGGGGTTCATCTTTAGCCATCTCCAGCGTTTCCAATCCGTTCATTCGATTTGGGCGGTGGTGCTAGGGATATGTTACGCTTGTGTCATTCGTGTTCATCATTCTATTCATTCGTCTATATATCTAGTGTTTTCTGTTGCCTGCATGTGAATCAGAGCAGTCTACTTCCACACCCTCCGCCACTAAACCTCGAGTACACTACACGCCCCTCTCGCTGCTGTGCTTGTGTGTGATACAACGTGGATTTTAAAATTCCACTGATGGCGGCAACACTGAAGTGTAACAAGGTGCAAGGCATACCTGGACACTCATGCCTGTCGTCTTGGTAAATTGGGCCGCCGACGGCTCGATAGTAAAAACTGTCCAACCTATATATAATCAAATTCGACAGTTTCCACATTTGGTAGTGCGCTGTTGGACGGTTTCTACATCCAACCTGGAACGTTAGCATGATCAGCCGATATTCCATACAGCAGTACTGCGGTATGTGAAATATGTCCGACGTAAGTCATGCTGGTACTGAAATCGTATTTAAAATATTTTACGTGATCTTTTGAGAACTTGTGTTGGAGAAGTAGGAGCGCTACCAGGGGCGCAAACGGCATTTTTTGTTGCTGCAAATAACCGTGCCACAGGCCTGACCGGCTGAATATAGTCGGTTGCAAATCCTCTGTATACCATGTCTTATATGGACTGCAATGCAAGACCCGTAACCCGGACTGAAGTTGGAATAGGTGGTACAGTGAGAAATGCCCACGGAATATGAACAACGTAGGTAAACTCTACTGTTCAAACGGCAAAGAGTTACTTTATTGGCTTAATGTATGGACAACTTACAGTATTTTTTGTGGTTATGGCTAAGCGTTTGCCACGAAGCGATGCATGCGCTTGATGAAAGGACGGCTGTTCAACCCTCAGTCAACAATGCGCTCGATACATTGCGGGTTATGTACGAAAAAAAAGACGCGTTCACACTGCGTTTTATCGAACGTACTGTAAGACGATGTTTTATTACATCCTTTTCGTGTTTCGAGACGGAAAACTAGTTCGTAAACCATACCCGGAGAACGAATGATTACCGACGATTTGACGATGTTGTCTCTCTTCCCAAAGGTTTATGTACTTACTCCCAACTGGCATCGGCATTTCCTCTTCTCAACGTATGCATTGCTCATCCAACGAACGCCTCCACACAGGCATTAGTTTTTTCTAGTCAAAAGTAAAGGGGAAGACCAAAACAAGAAATGCGTGAACGACGTACTGTTCCATCTGTATATTTTCCATACATCTACTACCGGTTTCAAATAACTAAACCTTTGGACAATGGATGCGACCTCGACCGACTGCCGTTGGCGCGTTATATCATTCGCGTGCGTACACAGTCTTTGTCCAGGGCAATAGGAGAGATGGAAGGCAGGAGTCCGGGAGTTTACGTTTAACACCTGTCGGTAGTACTCTGTCATCTGTGTATTGACAAAATTTCATCACAGCCCAGTAATGCTTATTTCCGTGGGCACCCAGTGCCGATGCCGTTTTTAGGGTGTCGTTGGGTGCATTGGTCTGACATTAAATGATTTCTTAATATTTCACATAAAGTGGAACAGTCCAAAACGCGATTAATGTCGTTGCCGCACACAACAGTTGTACAGCGCTGGTTGTTACCTCTGCAGCGGATGATGGCACGCATGACATGCTATGACGACTCCCCTCAACCACATGCTATGATGACTCCCCTCAACCACTGTATTGTTTTCACTACTTTAGTATATCATAGGAAAATGTACGTCGTTGCTGCGAACGGCAGGTGTGTACGGCTCCAAAAAGGGCTTTATTCCTGTTGAAACTCCCTTGCTGAGCTTCCTGGGGTCTTTCACTGCCGCCGCAATCTTCGTCGCCAATGAGGCGTTGTTCTCATGACTCCTGCTCGACGCAAGCACAGTTTAACATCAAGGGAAGCAAGACAGCGGTGTATTGCAGCAAACATGCTAAGGACGGCATGGTGAATCTTTGGGGTAGGCGTTGTTCACACGCGGCCTGCGAAACGGAGCCTAGCTTCAATGTTAAGGGCAGCAAGGCGGCTGCGTTCTGCAAGAGACATGCTGAGGACGGTATGGTAAACGTTATGGGCAGGCGTTGCTCACATGACTCTTGCACGAAGCATCCGACATTCAACGTTGAGGGCTGTAGGACTTCGATGTACTGCAAACAACATGCAGAGGATGGCATGGTGAATGTCCAAAGCCGTCGTTGCTCATACGACTCCTGTTCGAAGCGACCAACCTTTAACGTTGAGGGCAGCAAGGTGCCGGCGTACTGCAAGCAACACGCTGAGAATGGCATGGTGAACGTTTGCAGCCGGAAATGTTTATATGAGGCCTGCACGACTCAACCTACGTTCAATGTTGAAGGCAGCAAAATGGGGATGTTCTGCAAGAAACATGCTGAGGACGGCATGGTGAATGTTGTCAGCGTGCGTTGTTCACATGACGATTGCACGAAGATACCAAGCTTCAATGTCGAGGGAACCAAGAAGGCGGAATACTGCAAGCAACATGCCAAAGACGGCATGGTAAATGTCCGTAGCGGGTGGTGTTCTTTCGCATCAAGCCTGACGCAAGCTGCCTTCGACGTCGAAGGCAGTAAGAAGGGGGCGTATTGCAAACAGCATGCTGTGGATGGCATGGAGAATGTTTACAGAAAACAGTGTTCACATGGATCCTGCACGACGGAACCAAACTTCAATGTGGAGGGCAGTAAGGTTGCGGCGTACTGCAAGCACCATGCTGAAGACGGCATGGTTAATATCCATGGAAAGCGCTGCTCTCATAACTCCTGCACAAAGCGATCATACTTCAACGTCCAAGGCAGCAAGGCAGCAGCGTATTGCAGGCAACATGCTCGAGATGGCATGGTAAACGTTCGCAACAGGCGTTGTTCATTTATGGCTTGCCCGAGGCAGCCTCGCTTCAATGTTAAGGGCAGCAAGAGGCCGGCTTTCTGCAAGGAGCATGCTAAGGATTTCATGGTCAATGTTGTTAACAGGCGCTGCTCACATGGCTCGTGCACGAGGCGACCGAACGTTAAGGCCAAGGACGCCACGTCGGCGACCTACTGCAAGCAACATACCGAGAGCGGTATGGTGGACGTCCTTATACGGCAGTGTTGGTATCACGCTTGCTCGAAGCAACCGATGTTCAATTTTGAGGGCAGCAAGACTGCGGCGTACTGTAAACAACATGCCGACGAGGGGATGGTTTGCGTTCGCAGGACGCGTTGCTCATACGACCGCTATATCAAAGGGCCAATGTGGAGTGTGCTCACTGACGGTAAACCCACCGCATGCTATGAACACACGAGTGATAACGTGGGTAGCCCTGTGATCAACTTCAGAGCAAAGTGCAATGTCACGATGTGTGGGAAATTAGCGGAGTTCGGACTCCATGGAACCCAGCCTACCCACTGCCGTCATCACCGAGCACTAGTTGATAGTCTCGTCTGTATTATCGGAACGGCAAGCGGCAAGCGACGTGGTCGTAGCCCGTCGGACGACGGCGTTGTCCCCGTCGCAACGATTAGCAGCAAGAGACCTTGCCGTCGCCCTTCCGACGATACCGTAGCACCCCCCGCCTTTAACGTAAAAACTGAGTGTTTCTTTTAGTTATTTTGAAAGTGATCCTTGAAATATATGGAAGACCGGGACATAATATCTGGAGGCGTTCTGCTGTATTGATACGAGGAGGCTTCTGAAATAAGCCTGAGTATTTTCTTGAATGGACGGTCCTTATATCTGTCGTTGCAACGTTAGGCTTGTTAATGTTTTCTCTCTATGATTTGTTTTCGTCGAGGTTTGGAGGCTGACAGCGTCGCTATGACACAAGGCAAAACACCAGATGAGCGATGTAGAATATGGCTGTTGTTAATTTTGAGTTTGTTGTCAGACAATTACGTTAGTAGTATCGGGGTCCTTTCGCCTGGGATACGCCTGACTCTACCAGACGTGACCTCCTCCATTTGGCGTTGTCGGCAGGTTGTTTATTCCGACGTAGGGGCTTAAAGGATTATCCAAGTACTCGTTCCGATTCTGTAACATATCAGTTTAGTGTCAGGGATAGCGGGAAAGTCGTGGGTCACTGCTGAGTTTATTAATAACCAAACCATACTCTCGCTGTGGTGGTGGATGGTGCAGTTGTCTTCTGGCCATTTGCCTTAGACGTGTTCGTAACCAAGTTTTGTATCGTCGATGCAAACAGCCTCGCTGAATCGCTTGACTCCGATGAGGTGCCTCTTGATAAGCACCAAACTGTACACGACAATGCAGCCTGAAGGCGTTTGAGAAGGTAAACTCGGCGTGTCTGGCTATTGGAATATCGTTGCATACACGTCGACCTTGAATATTGTATGTACGCTGTATATCATCTACACGCCGACGACCTATCCCGTACGACTACGCAATGCAGCGGCACAATTCGACCGCACGGTGTAGCTAGATCACCGCATGACGTTTCGTGCTCGACATTTTTGACGCACGAGTCATGCTGGAAGTTATTGCATGCTATATGTGTGACTTGGCCCGTCCTCTTGCATACACCACAAGAATGTGTTGCCCGCGAATATTGCCGCTGCTGATATTCTGCCGTGATAACACCGCTAATCCGGCCTCACGTCCCACTGACCGAGGAATATGTAACTCCAGAGTGAGCACGAGCGTACGGGGGGACGGTGTGACGTGTCAGCGTGGTTGGAGCCCTCTGGAGGATGAGAGGATATGTTATTCGCAACTATTTACCATACCAGAGTTCTTACTAACATGTATAACCCCTGATGCGTTCTTGTGCTAGTTCCAGTCGGCCAAACTCAGAAGAGGTGTTTAAATCGCGGCGTACCTAAGATATCCTGCCTTTCGAGGTCACAAAACGTTTCCATGTTCTTGACGTTGCCCTATGCCTACAGGCCTTCACGTTAACAATACTCTCCTGTATCAAACAGTAGACCAAGGAAGGTGTACACAAACCTTTGTGACGCCGAAATGTCACACGCGTGGTGTGCGTTCTTGGTATACGCGGTGTTCGTGCAATAGCGCGGGGGAATTCTCCAGGCTCGAGTCTCCCAGACGGAAAAATAATGTTGTGTTGCCCTCGAAACACTTTGAAAGCAGCCATAGTTACACATATTCATTGTTTTGACTACATTCTACCTTGTACTAGGTTTAGACTATATTTTACCCATCGTGGAAAATAGTCTCGAAGTAGTACAAACCGAAAGTAAACGTGGCCAAGACAACTATTCCGGTGTTGCATGGAGATGACAGAATCGAGAAAGACGCAGGTTTTGGGCAAGCCGCTATTCTTTTGTGTTCGACGGTTCCGTCCTCTACTCCCGGCACGCTGCGTAGACCCGTGGACGGATCATTCTCCAGTTATCAGTGAGAGTTTGTGCTGGGGCCATGGGCCCCGTGTTGGGGCGACGGCTCTCATTACGGAGAAGAGCAATGTGGAAGGGGTAACATGTCTTGGCTGAAAGGACTCGAAAGTGCAAGCTGGCTTCGCGGGTTTTGTGTTTTCTCGCTATGCTCTAGCTAGGTGTATCGTGCTCACGATCGAGGAGATTCTTCTTATCGACCTGACTTTACTTCTCTGACAGCACTGTTCCAGCTGTTGATTAGCAGGATGATTGGCGACATTACACTCATACAGATGCTGGTCAGCAAATAACAGATTTTCTCAACGTACACGGCCCCGAGGGCATAACGCCTTCCAACATAACCACAACACACTATGTCCGGAATGAAAGAACCGTTTGGAAACAAATTATATAGGTATTGGTACAGTCGTGCCCCGTCATTAGTGCGGTACCTTGCCAGATGATAATACCCGCACTAAAGTGGGACCCGCACTATTACGGGATAATGCAGTACTCCTGCGACGAGGTCGTGACGAACGAGTGTCACAGCACTAAGCTGGGGCCCCGCACTAAAGAGCAGGACTTATCGTTGGAGTTGAGGCACGACGCGGTACGGTATGGGACTATTTCGCCCGCCGCAGGCTGGAAAATGTTTGGGCTCCCACTGTGGTGGGATGGGGAATGCCCACATTTGTAGTATATGGGATGGGAATGGGATGGGAAGATGGGACGTTTCAGATCGATGAGGACGGGACCGGATCCGTGCACGTTTACGACGGGATGGGATGGGACTCACATGGAGTTTTGATGGGACGGGGTGGGAAGGCAAAATATGGGAAACAACGGAAACTTGTCGATGGGAAGACAATGGGAAACGGAGGGACGGGATGGCATGGGAAACGATGAGAAGACAAAGGGAAACAATGGAGCGTAGACGCGCAGTGATGAATGGGAGAGTAACGGGAAGACAAATGGGAACTTGATGGTAATAAATGTTGTCGATGGCGACATATGATGGGTCTGGTTGTACCATCTTTGTGTGAACTGAACCACCCACCCCCCACCAACAGTATGGGGGCTGCCCACAACCTGTTTGTTGCCCATCACACAAAGAGTGTTTTTATCTCGTAAGGATGAAGAATCAGCACGGACACTGGGTGTGTGTGGTGGATGTCCAAGGGTGGAAAAAAAGGTTTATTCCGAAGAACAGACACACCAGAGGTGCAGCCAGCCTTACTTACCGTGCTGCAGTGTCGAACGACAGATATATGATTTGTACCCGGCTTAGAGATACATGATAATACCAAGTATATTATATACCAGGTAGTTATTATTATACCAGGTATATAGATATATTTAAAACCTGATTTCAGCTACCAGTAGTAGTATGTAAAATAATGTATACCTGGTAACTGATACCTGGTATATTTATTATGTACCAGGTGCCATCTATAGTGTCATCTATGATAAATACTCAAGATATACAGAAAAGAAAACAACTAAACAACAAACATATATACAACGTACGAGTACGAGTACTGGGAGAAAGTGGGCTGAAGGGAGAAGGAAATGGGAGAAAGTGGGCATAGCATGGTATATGAGATGGGAACGAGCCTGCACACAATTGGCATGGGACGGGAGTAAGTGTGGATATATGGGACGGGAAGCACGTGGGACATTTTCTTACGTGGGATGGGAAACAAGTGGGAGTATAATCCATGATGGGATGGGATGGGAAATCGTGGATGGGACATAATCCACGATGGTTTTACCGCCCATTTCCCATCCCATCCCATCCCCGTATGTGGTTCCCATCCCATTGTCTCCCATGGTAAGCCCTGCTAAAGAGTACCGCACTAGAAGACTGGGAGTAACGAGGATTCTTCAGTCCGAGGGCACGGTGGAAATTTCCTCGTAACTGCATTAGGCCAAACCGACTCCACGAAGCGCTCACTCAAATCGATCTCCCTCTACGAAATCTTCACAACCTGACATGAAACCGGCGATAGAATCTTCTCCCATTCTTGCTCGTGACTCTGACCGCGGGTTCATCGAGATCGGTTCAGTGTGCGTCGTGCAATGTGCATTCTAGCCCGGCGACAGACATCCATACGTACAGATGTCAGTTTGAAAAAAATCAAATATCGACACCCTCAAACTCTTTTTTCCCCGATGTTTTACCCAACTATCTTGCATGTGCTCCTACTCCTGTGTGTGTGTGCAACCCGATCAGGAAGAGGATTCTTTGAATCCTTACTAGAAGAGTGGCAGAAATGAGGATTTTTCAGTCCGTGTGAAATATCCATCATAACTGCATTAGGCAAGGCTGGCCGCTGGCATTCCCACGCACCAACCACTCTACTACAGTCTGGTGTCCTACGTGCGTTGTTCTAGCAATACTGTACGAGTATCAGTGCCATGTATCAGGTATACTACTATTTCGATCCGTCACCTGTGAGTTCGACCGGTTGAGTGGTCGATACTCGACTTTACCATATGTGTTAGAGGGGAACGAGGGACGTGCTTGACAAGGGACGTGCCTGGTACGCAGCAGCACCAGCAGTTTACGTATCTCGATGCTGGTGTTCGGTGAGCTCGAGGAGAGCTCCACGACACCCAACAAGGTGCCTCGGATGGGGGCGAGAGTCTATCTGCGCGGCCTTGAAGGCATCAACCAATGGGGTGCCTTGTGGGCACCGCAGTGGCACTTGTTGCTGTCATCGCCTCAAGGACCAAAGTCTGTGATATTAAAACTTACCCTCTCCACAATAACGCATTTGTTCTCTCATCTAAATCCCTTCTAGCGCAATATTTTTGTTTTTTTCAGGGAGGGGTAGAGATGAGAGATGAAAGGTATGACGCTGACGGCTCGAATCGAGCTCCCTCTACGAACTTTTCACGACTTGACGTGTAACCGGCGAGAGAATCTTCTGCCTATCTTGCTCGTCAATCCGACCCTGGGCTCATCGCGATCGGTTCAGTGTGCGTCGTGCAATGTGCATTCTAGCCCGGCGACAGACAGACAGACATACATCCATACATACAGATGTCAGTTTTGTAAAAACTTAATTATCTGCACCGTCAAACTTTTTTTTCCCGATGTTTTACCCTCTACTTGCTAGCGTGCCAACCTACCTACTGCTGTACCTACGCGACCCAATTAGGAAGAGGATTCTTTGAATCCTCGGGAGCTGCGCTCCCTCGGCATCAAAATCATCGTTATATGAATCATCTACCTAAGGGACGTGCGTAAACGCGTACAAAGACATGTGTCCGTTGATCGAAGCCTGGGTATCGTGTGATTCCATCCCTGGGTACGTACTTCGCGGTGTTGTATACACGACCAGTTCGGAAGCGGAAAGCATTTAGTTGGCAAACACTTTTGTCGGGTGTGGGTGGTGAAATGATGACTGTCTTTCCATCCGATAAAGTGGACGCAGGACACCGAGGAACGTTGGCGGTGATTCATCTCTACACGTACCTGGTGTGGGTGACATCGATATATCCATGTCGGGCACACGAGGAAACCCTACGTGGCGAGATCTACCACCGAGATTCTGCATAGCTTCACCGAATCTCCATACAACTGTTGAATACCAGGTACGTCGGTTTAGAGACGTGTCACGACTGCACAACAAGCGGCAGCCGTACACAATTTCCAGAGGTGGTTTGTGTAAAGTCTACCACAGAAAATTCTCTCATCCACCTGGGGGGGCAAACACTCCCCCGACATGTGCTGCCCCATCACTCCTCCGCGCAAGATGGTACCCACGTTCAAATATATAGCTTTTCTCCGCTATTCGGCGTCTATGATGATGGGAGATGACAATAATATTGAGGAAGTCTTAAAAAGAGGATTCTTCCTCTTCCTCTTTTTATTGTCATCTCCCATAGTTCGCCGTGGACATTGACAAGTGACTCCCAATTGGTCGCAGCCTTCTGCTCTCGGATTGGATGGCATACAACTGACGCCCGCAGTTCAGAGATGAATATTCAAATACATGCATAATGGGCGCTAACGTGTTCGACGCATGCACGCTAATGCGGTGGATGCACTCAGCAATGATTCGTTCTTGGTTATTTTGTCTGGCGGGGGGGTACGAGGCACGGGTTACCCGTTTCGATGTGGAAAACGGATGGACTTACCCATATCCCTATTAAAATGTTTCACATATTGGAGAAACGGGAGAAGCATTTTTTTGTTGTCCTGTAAGTGTCGTCGTCAGCGGCTTTAGCTCGCCGAAGGAATGGCATGGTGCGGATGTACAGTTCAGACGTAAAACCGGGTGTACCAAGAAAATTATTAAACCATGGTCAAGTGATACAGTAGCAGTAGGATAATATCTATGTGCATATCAACAATGATCCAAGGGAGTAAACTGCCAACTCCAACGTCAAATATTTTACTACCCCTTCTACTCCACAACTACTCCTTCTGCTACTACTCCTACTACTCCTTCCGCTAGTATTCCTACTACTTCAGTACTGCTACTCGTACGTCACCAACCACCGCAACCATTGCAACGACAAAATGACGGTTGTTGCTTGGGCTTTAACAACTGTTGACACTACATTCCACCAGTGTGCAACGCTGCATAGTTCCCATATAGCACAGCAGTGAACTTGAAACCAGGCCGGCGGAACGTTGAACGTGCCAGCCGGCTTGGAACATACGACAACATTAACAGCAATAGTTGACGTCAGCACCTAATCTGTATTTAAGTCCATATGACAGGCGAGTAGTGTATTGTTGCGTCTGCTATATAGATAGATACAGTACCCGTATAGCGTTTAGACTGTATATATTACTGTTTTAAATTGTAACCTTTTGTTTGGGTACGTTTGCGATTTCTGCCACAGGAAACGCGGCCTACGATACTGTAGGGATTGCACTTTTTTCTTGAAACAATTCTGAACGACGGGGCTCCTTAACCCAAAATTATCATAATGTTATTCTTGTTTTTAAATGCTATATATTTTGTACCTAGGCCATGGGGTTGTTCATCAGGTTGCACTTTGGGTTTGCTCAAAATCAGGGTTGGGTCAGGTGAAGAGCTCCTGAAGTGAGGAGCCTCAGAACAAAATGGATACACCTCTATCGTGGCATAAGTCAGGAAGCCGAGCCACACTCGGTAAGATGGGCGTGGGCAGGTAGTACTCCGCGCGCACGACAAAACCACGCTCTGACGTACCAACTTTTTTTATCGATGTCGATTGTTGAGATACGACGCCACAAACTCAAACGATCAGAATTCCGAATCGGACACGCTTGCACCCTTCCTTCCGGTAGAGATATGTTTGATGTTGATTGAACAGGTACACACAATACGTGGTGCAATGAATTTCGCCAGCGGTATTTGTTGCCACGACATCGTGGCAATGCGTTTACGGCTACTGACGTTAAAAACAAGGTAGCTGCACTCTCCACTACAACCGAAAGAGTATACCTCCTAGATCATTTCTCCATCTCCATCGAATAACCCCCGGACCTGAGTACTATGATGTCAAATGGTAACAAGGGCAAGATTGAACTCGATCTCTGATGCAAGCCCAATACGTCACAACCGTCAGACAAGGACACCCCGCGAACAGGGGGATTTCTTGAGGCATGAGAAAAATCATCTACGAAGGGAAAAACGTACTTCGGGCGTGAGGCGCCTAGACGAAACGGTCAGCATCTTACCCTTGGATATGTGGATTTTCTGTCCCAAAACGAGGCGGAAATATCCCAACAGAACTTCCAGCTTACAAGTAAAACGGCAACAAACATATTGCCACGACACACCATTGGAGGGAGTGCCAATATCTACTGTACAGTCTAATATCTGCCACCGCAATCGAATGCGTCCCGGAATAGTCCAACTCTAACCGCAACAATGTAGGGTCGACGTGTGTATATTTCAAAGTATACACTTGGTTTTCACAGGTGTTGAGGGCCCCCTTATGGCACCGTAAGAGGGGCAATTCCAACGTCTCTCCCCCCCATCCGTTCCGACAGTGCAGACGAGTCCGTCTTCCAGGGGGGCGTGATCATTGAAGTAGGTGAGCTGTTTTCCATCAAGGCCCCATCGCGAAAAAGTTGCAATACTTCGCGACCGTGCACTTTGCCCGAAAGCTAGTCACCGAGCCACCCAACATACTACCCTTATGGTGGTGGCATACAGTGGCCGCGCTGTCCGTCAGCTTGGCCCACAGCGGTCGCCCAATGTAGGAAACACGTGGGAAAGGCTTGGAACGGGCGTCCACCATGCCCTCAGATGCATGTTGCACGCAATACGCCGCGGTCTTCCTGCCGTTAATATTCTTGCTACTGTAGGTCGCCTCGTACATGAGTCATGTGCGCAACAAGGAATGCGAACGTCCACCATGACGTCCGCAGCATGTTGCTTACAAAACACTGCCTTTTTGCTGTTGTCGAGGCTAAACCTCATTCGCTTCATTCGGAAGTCCTGTGAGCACAGCCTTTAACGTACATTGACGAAGCCATCCGGACCATGGTGCCTGCAGTTCCCCGCCCCTTTCCTGCTCTTCACGTTATAATTCACATACGTCTTGCAGGAGGTGTTAGAGCAACCCTTTTACGTGAATGTTCACCATGCCATCCTCTGCATGTTTCCTGCAGGACACCGCCTATTCGTTTCCCTCGAAATTAATGTTCGGTTGGTTCATGCATGAAGCGTGGCAGCAACGCCTTCTGTGTATTTTGGCTATCTATGTCGTCTTCGGCATGTTGCCTGCAATTCACGCCCGTCTTGCTGCCCTCAATGTTAAAGCTTGGCTGCCTCGTCCAGAACTTGTGTGAGCAACGCTTAGAGTTAATGTTTGCCATACCAAAAAAAACAATCCTGCAGTACCCAGGCTTCTTGCTGCCCTCGAAGTTGACGGTTGGAAATGGCATGCAAGAGGCCCGTAAGAAGCGCCTAACGCGAATATTGACCATCGGTCATGCTGCCCTCGATGTTAAATTTCAGCCGCGTAGTGAGACAGTAATGTGTGCAACGCCTTTTTGAGAACGTCCACCATGCCGTCTTCAGGATGTTGCTTGCTGTACGCCACCGCCTTACGTTGTACCTTGGACGTTGAAAGTTGCACTAATCTGGCAAGAGTGACTTCACCATTCCGTCCACAGCGTAGCGCGTAGACTGCAAAATATCGCCGATATACTACCCTCGACGTTGAAGCATGCATGCGTTTTGCAGGGGATATATGGTCAAAGTTTCGTTGTCACCCAAAACACCGACCGAGGGGAAATGCCTGCGGCAGCTCATCTGGGGACTTGGCCAGAGGAAACAGGGTTTCGGCAGACCTGCACACCTACCTTTGTAGAATTGAAATAACATGACAAGTGTTTGAGAGACACTGAAGCGAACATTTTCTATTACGATGTAATGCGAGTTATCAATTTACACCGCACCTCGTGAAAATGGCGCCCAGTTCAAAAATGGCTAAAATCCAGATCACTTCATTGTAAAGCCCTTTTCGACTGGAAGAACACCTCGGTGTTTCGACCGTAGGTGTTTTATTTGATTTTAGAGTTACGTCGCGTCCAACTTGATTTTAGAGGACGAGTCTATACGGCAGAAAAAACAGCTTGCAGAGAGCTGAGCGGACACACCATCATCACAGGATCAGCACCAAGGCAGTCAGCAGCACAGCTTGCGCTGGGCTGGACTAGGCTGGCATCCCGTGTCTTCCTACAGCCGCATATGGGAACCGCTCTCTGGGTTGCCTGCTGTGTTCTGCTGATCTAGTATGCTGCTGTTGTCCGATCAAATCGTCATGTCAACGCAGCGACCATTTCCTTGCCTGATTCCTCACGCAAAACCAGAGACCAGAAACTGCAACAACAACAACGCCGCTTGGCATCGACCCTGCAACCCGATGGCAGGGCCACTCCGTGTCCCAAGCGACATTCACTCAGGCCTGCAGTAGCAACGTACCAGTAACCTTCCCTTGTGGGGCGGGTCTCTTAGTGAAAGCCGCCTTACTGCTGTTGTTGCGGTGTTCTCATGAGTCTTACCATGTGTCAGGTATACCAGGTACCAGGTGTACCTGAACAGAACAACAGCAACGGTTTCTCTATGGTGCTGGTATGTGCCAGCCGGAAATACCGGCACTGTAACGGCAACCGGCCCTACTCCGCATACTATATACTACCGGTACATGGGGAGAAACCGTTACCTGGTACCCGTACGAGATAGTGACCTGACATAGCTGTTGTTTGGTGTTACGACTGGTTGACGCCGTGTGTCAGTATATATCCATGATAACTGCATTAGGTTACGTAGTAGAGTGGTCGGTGTGTGGGAGTGCCGGCGGCCAGCCTTGCCTAAAGCAGTTATGATGGACACCAGGTACTTCACACGGACTGAAAAATCCTCATTACTGCCACTCTTCTATTAATAGTATCAAAATACCAATATTCACGTGGCCTATGTTTCGGCCCAAGCCGCCGCCCCTGTTTATCTCTCCCCAGTCCTTGTTTGTTTGTGCGACAGAGTAGGGGCTCTGCTGCTGCTCCTGCTGCTGCTGCTCCTGTTGCATACCTGGTATGCTGGGATGGGACGAGGCGGCGAGAAGCGTGGCTGGCCGTAACCGCTTCCCCCCTGACAATCCCTGCTGCAATTATATAAATAAATTGTTGTTACTGCTGCTGGTGCTTCTTGTTGCGCTTAGTACTACTATGCTTGCTCCCCGCCTGACATCCTCCGCTGTTATCATCGTCGCGGCTGCTGCTACTACAACTTCTTGCTGCGGTTGTACAGCAGTACGGCGGTAGTAGCTGCAATACCCGACCGTTTGTTATCTCTTCCATGTGGCTCTCGACGATATCCTTGTCTGTTGTGTTTACTCTCGACAAAAATCACACAACAACCGTTGCCGCTGGGTGGCGCGAGACGGCGGGGAGCGCGGGGCGGGGCGGAGTCCCGTCCGCTGAAGAGCTCGCACAAGCCCAACAGTAGTAACGGGATAGATCTGCTGATGCTGTATAAAGCTGGTTTCATACTCACCTGTACTGCTACTGCTGTGTACGGGTGCTACTGTGTACTCCATGCACTGACTGCAAAGAACGATATCACGGGGACCGGCTTTCAAATCTGCTGTCCTGATCCTATTAATAGTGACTTTAGTTCCCAGTGACTTCCGTCCTGGGTTCTGTCGTGGAATTAATTGACAATCCCCAAACTCCCTGCTTTTCAACATTGTTTTCAGGTCTAATTTCATCATATTCTAGCCACCCCCTCCCCTACTTAATCCAAGTTCATACCAGGTAAGTCATAAGCAATCTGCCTCTGTCGCCAATCACTCATCTATTCGATATTTGATCTGATTGACTTACAAAATATTGCAAAGGGTCCAACCGGCATTTTTGAAATTCTATTCCCGATTGCCGACGAATTCGGTACTTCGTGTGCCTTCTTTTATTGGGCTCTGTTGCTCCAACCGGCACTTTTATAGTCCGGTCTGGTCGGACACCTCCTTCCGTTACATGTCGCAGCATATCACCTCCTGTCTGTTTTTCTCTGCTCCTATGACGATGACAGCCGCTAGCTGTCGTAGCTGTCCAGCGCTGTCCGGCTACCTCTGGGCTACGTCGTCCGTGTATTTTTCTCTGCTGCGGTCATGACGACAGCCGCTGGTTGTCGTAGATGCCCGGGTATCGAACTCGGTGGCTACAGGGCCCTAGCCCGTGTGTGGTGGTTGTCCTGGTGATGTGGCGATGGACACAGCAGCGATGCGGGGCTCGAGCTCATGCATTGGCCTGGATCTTGGTTGCTTTTCATGTTTCGTGCCGGTACATACTACTGCTTGTACAGCAATAATACTGAAAATTGATTTCTGAGATAGCACGTCACAGCACGTCACAATTTTCCTGTTTTCAGCGAGACGTGGCGAGGCCGAGACGGATACAGAGAAGTACACAGCAGTTCGAGATCGATACTACAGAGACACAGGAAGCCCGACGTCGATACAGAGGTACACAGCAGGCCAAGATTGATACAGATAGGTACACAGCAAGCTGGATTGCGGGGCTCAAGCGTTTGGTCGGGACGACGGTATCTTGTCTCTAGGGCGGGAGCAGCCCCGAGCCCGAGCGTTCTTTTTCGGATAACATGGATACAACACGTGCATCGGTCGAAGGGCTAAGGTTCGTACAAACGGTGCGAGTTATAGTGTGGTGTTGACGTTGTTGTTGTTTTCGTGAACAGGAACCAGAAGAATCTGCACAGCAAGCCCGACGTCGATACAGAGGTACACAGCAGGCTGAGATTAATACAAAGAGGTACACAGCAAGCTGCATTGCGGGGCTCGAGCGTTTGGTCGGGACGACGGTATCTTGTCTCTAGCCGTAGTATGTGCAACTGTTTCTGACGACGGTATCTTGTCTCTAGCCGTAGTATGTGCGACTGTTTCTGTCGTATATATCTCGCTCCTGACTGCAACATTTTTGTCGGCAGGTGTAGTATTTTAGCGTCTGACGACAACATGGAGGACTCGGCACATTCGCGGCGAACAAGACAGGCATCTTTGACAAGACAGAGGTATTTGAGGACGTAAAAAGGCAGGCAGCAAAAACACGCCATCTGAAAGCGCGAAGCCAAGTGCCGCTGAAGCGTACATACTTTCTCTTCGATCGAGGAGCGATGAAGCATCCGACATCGCCAGTAACAACGCACGTCTCGCTACCAACGAACGAGTTCACAAATCAGACATATCATAGAGAAGACAGATAGTTTTCGCTGGGGAAAATAGATGGCATCGTCATAATAACCAAAGCTACGGTAGAGGGTCTCGTTTAGGGTCTAATTTTTCAGCGGCTGATAGTTACTATCGTCAGTGTCTCTGGCTACCCGCTGGTTTAGTGCTGTTGTGTTTCGCGATATGCACAGCCGACATGTATGCATTGGTCGGTTACTCCTCGCCAGCACAACTTTTCTTCCTTGAATAAGGTACATGTCGACTGGCACTGTAATGACATTGGGGCTACCCCCCCTATCGTAGGTTTCGACTAATCAAGATCGTCCCTCCATCCAAAGATCGCCAAAACAAAAACATTTTTTGTTGCCGATCGTTAGTGTAGGGTTTAGATCATAGATCGCCATCGACGTACGAGACGATCTCCAACACTGACTTATAGCTTGTTTTTTTTTCATTTTGCTGGAGAGAGGGTCGGGCTGCCGCTGTGGAAAGTACATACAAAGGTCGGCTTCTCGTCGTCATCAGTAAGGGAAGCGTGAATCGTGGGCTGGCAAAAGAAGCATCGCAGTTATGCTGAGCTCTCCTCGCTTCGAATCACACATTTCGCATAACTCAGCAAGATCCGATTCGTCGCGATTTTGTGTCCAATCGCACAGTGGAACCGGAAATAGTCGCCCAGCATGTTCTGATTCGTCGAGTCGTTGTGTCTGTTCGCACGAGTAGCACGGGTAATTGTCGCTCGCTCGGCATTCGCACAGAGCAGTACCGGGAACCGGAGTTCGCGGCCCTCGCACAGAACACACTTTCCGTGTCTTGAGCGTAGCTCCTCCATGATGTGTTCTTCGGCGTCGCCGAGTCGTCAACCAGGACGAACGAGTCAAGCGGATTACGAACGCAATGTCTGTTCGATATGCGCCAACGATCTAATGTGGCGTGAGAGAACCACGACGCTTCGTTGTGGACATATCTATCATCCGCACTGTGTCGAAGAGTTGGCTCGACACCTAAGATAATGTAGAGCGAGAGGAGACGTTGTCATAGATCGTCCGCTCTGTCGGGGGGCAACTCCGATGTCGTCAGTATCGTGGTTCGATAATTTCCAGGTGGCACCGGTGCCTCGAATATATTGGGTAGAGTACGCACGACGTAATCCGACAAGACGTGTATGGCAGCGCTCGGCGATTGTGACCGCTCTGGCCCGAGACATAGCTGATCGAGGATTGCCTCACCGTACGGTGCCACCAAGCTGAGGACCGTGCATCCTGGAATTTCGCCGGCGCGTTCGCATGGAGCCAGCTCTTCCTGGGGTTCCAACAGCTTGTGAACACGGTTTGTTGAGGCTGTACCCAGAGCTAGCTGCGGACATTCTGAGGTGGGACAACGAATTGACAAGTATACTGCAGGGTGATACTGCCCCTTCCTTTCCGTGGCTTCCTGCTCCTCCGTATCATGACGACGGCGTTGGGGCTTACACTGTGAGTTCACGACTGATCGGAGGGGCACCTGGACGCTAGATTGTCATGCTTGCCCCTAGCCTACGACATACCCGGTAGGTTTGTTGCTTGTCTGACTGTCGTATCTTGTTGCCCATGTTTCTTACACCGCAATCTCAGCCTGGAGTTCTCAACATAATACCGGAATATGCATAGCTGTATTCGTCGAACTGTCGTCAACCGGTAACCATATCACCAACGGATCGGCCACGTGCTGACATACAGTCATCTTCTCCACATCAGCGCAGCAACATGCTTTCTTTTCGCGCTTCGCTGCTACATCTACGCTCACCAGTAAGCACTCCGATTTCGCCGCTTATGAGTCATTCCATTTCACCTCGAATGTCGCTCACTGCTAGCTGTACAAATATCGCATACTGCCGGTGCGTTAAGAAATACAACTGGTGTGTGCACAAGAAACAAGGCATTGAGTTTGGACGCCTAGTTGATGTTTCTTAATAGTGTGTATCGACACAAATGCCTGCTGAAACCTCTGGTGTACCACAACGCATTAGACTACGTTATCGCATTCCTAGGCTATCGTGGGGTGGCAGAAACGTCCTGTTTATTAATAGTCGCTACGCTTGACATTTTCTGTGTCCTCTTCTCCCGTTTTCCGTTCATAATCAATGGCCTTCTCCGTCCCAGCGAGCTACTGCTAGACTGCAGTTCGTCCGCTATCTGCATTTATCGGCCCCTGTCTATCGGCAAGAGTCATCTTCGCCGTCGCCTGTAGATGGCATTTTTTGTGGCATTTGCTGGGAAACGTTGCTTTCCCAGCTTAGCGTCGTCTTGCCCTGCAATCACGTTTTCCACCACTTCTGTGTCGAAGACGTACTCCGGTACGCAAGATACATTGCGTCATCTGGCCGTGTGACGGTCGACTGTATGATGTGTGATACACCGGCTATCGTCTCCCTCCTTCCGGTATTCCGCAACGTCGACGAGGACCGGCCGCTTCTTCGTCAAGTACGGCTTGTGCGTGCAGAGGACGGCGCTATGGTGACGAAACTGATGATGACCCTTTGGAACCATTACACCTGTTCGCGCGCCGCCAAGATGTGCGCGGTGGTTCGGCCGTTATCCTGGCTCTACAAGAAGACGTCACCCGGCTTGCGTAGCCTGCGTTCATTCCTGATCGCGGGTGGGGGCCTTGGGTGCGCATACTGCGGCTAATGACGGCAGCCGAACTGCACGACAGGCTCAACAACGCTAGGTCTGGGACGGGGTCGGTCTTTGGACGGTGGGCCGCGCGCGTCAACACCGCGATAGAAGACGAGAACCACGTGAGCGCCGTCGGCGACTTACCTCCGTTTCCTTCGCCGCCTGTGGAAAGCGACTAGGAGTACGTCAGCCGTGACTAGCTTGAGGTAATACATACCTGGTACATATTATGCTTCCACTCCCGTTAATATTTTTTCAGTCTACTTTGCACAGAGCCGTTAGGTAGCAATCAACAGTGTACTTTTGATTGCGTTGCCTGATCACTACTAGGCTTATACTTCCGTTGTGTGTGAGATGGTATATTTTTATTATGCGATCAGTACGCCTGTCTGTCGGCTCTCTTACCTGTTGTCGTCGTATTGACTAGCCACGTTTGCGTCGTCTTTTATATACCCGTGTCTCCGTGCATGCCCGTCCCAAGTAATTCCTACAAGGTATATTCTTGGGGTAGTGTGTGCCCTTAATCTTCCGTGTAAATGAGGATAGTCATCGGTTAATCATGTGTGTGTTGTTACTATTAATTTTGTTTGTCGTAGAACGTCTCCGGCGGAAATTTATATTGCAGTCATCCTCAGTAGTATTATACTATAGTAGTAGTATTACATTCTTGAATACCTGGTATATATTACCAGGTAGTTTTCGTAGTTATATACTAGTATTAGCATAGTATGGTATAGTGGCACTGTTTATATGCTATAGGAGTTGAAGCTCATGCTGCACACTACGGTCGGACGCCAAAAAATGAGTACGAGCCGGCGGTAGAGTGTCATCTTCGCGGCGGTTTCGCTTGTAATGAGGTTCGAATCTCAGCGGGTGCTTCAAAATGAAGACAGCTACAGATCATCATTCGTGCATAATATGCCCGTTACAGCTGTTGCATCCAAACGGCACAGCACCAGCAGGCGGGGTAAATATTTATAAAAGGGCGATTTTTCCGGCGTTCTCATAATACATGCCGAAAATATTTTTACTCCATTTTTGGGGGGAGCTCGCATCCCGGCCAGCCGACAAGCTCTCGTGCTAGTGCCAAGGTGCTCGTGCAAAGGATGGCCTCGCCGACTTGTATATTTATTGACTGATGGGCTAGATTCAGAGTAGAGCACTGAATAATAACTTCTTACTCCAGACCAAGAGTAACCATGCAAAACAATCCAAGATCAAAGAAACTTAGGCTGTGACTAACCAGGCTGACTTTCTTGTGAGTTGCTTTCGGGCGCAGCTCCACCCCGCGCGCCGCCCAGCTGACAAGCCCTCGTGTGCGTGCCAACGATGGCCTCGCGCCGACTCCGTACAAACAAATATTTTTTTTCTGACTGACCGCTTACCTTCAAATTCGTGCCAGTACATACCTCGAAGTACGAAGCAACGTCACGTACCGTAGTCTATGAATTGCAGCTGGAAGCAGTAGACTGAAGCTAGTAGAAGACAAGCGCCACTGGGACCCGCGTGCAGAGCAATCCTTCTGAACGCTGTAAGCAATGCAACACGGCTCAGGGACCATGGGTAGGGGTGGAGGGTGGTAGAATATATATAGATTATTCGCGCAGCGCGAAAGAAATATAAAGGCGGTTTTCTGGCGTGTACAGTACAAGGCACTCATTAATAACCAGAAAAAAAAGAAACAGGAATGCCGCCCCAGCCTTGGTTTCTTATGGGAAAATATAATGTCTACACTAATTTCAGTATATCGAACGGCTCTCGAATTTCTTATTGTCGTGCGAAATTCAGCCGGCCTTTCTTGGTGCTCAACCAATTAATTTTTGGTCAAGATGGCGAGGAAAAGCTTGGGACATAATGGTGCGTAGCTTTTCGAGACAATCTCCGATTGCACAGCGGGTTTTTACGTTCGATTGTTTAGCATTTTCCGGATAGGTCGGCTATACCGGTATATTTGGTGCCGTTGGGGGGTTGTGCAGGATGCGTGATATAAATAGGCAACATCAAAAAAAGAAAACGTACCATTGCAGATGCTCTCTCTGAAGAATGAATTTCTGATGACACGGAAGACAAACCACGAGACACTCACCGCAACGTGTACCGGAGGTACCTCGTACACTATTAACATGTTTTAAGCGCATATATGGAAACATGAGGCGTTGCGTAGTGTTGTACAGACATACTTCCCCGAATGTTACAACCCAACGCACGCAACACACCATCTTCGCCGTCCGGCCCTCTCCAAGGACATGCCGCGCAAGAAAACTAAAACGCCGAACCTGAGGCTAATCTGCAGTGAGCCCTAAACCAAACATCCTTCATACTAGCCTTTGACCAACGTTGGTGTCAACTAAAGATGTTCAGCCTCC